>CM053787.1:285274260-285446760 GCA_028749045.1 Cupressus sempervirens
TGATCCCTAATCCCTAACACCTAAAATCTCTCTCTCTCTCTCTCTCTCTCTCTCTCTCACACACACACACACACACACACACACACACACCATACTCACTCACTAGCCTCTAAACCCTAACCCTTAACCCCCTACTCTCTCTCTCTCTCTCTCTCTCACACACACACACACTCACTCACTCACTAGCCTCTCTCTCTCTCACACACACACACACACACACACTCACTCACTCACTACTCTCTCTCTCTCTCTCTCTCTCTCTCTCTCTCTCTCTCTCTCTCTCTCTCTCTCTCTCTCTCTCTCTTTCTCTCTCTCTCTCTCTCTCTCTCTCTCTCTCTCTCTCACACACACACACACACACACACACACACATTGGCCCCTAATCCATAACCCCTAACCCTCACCTCTCTCTCTCTCAAAAACATCTAACCTTTCTTTGTATCTCTAACTCCTAACCTCCCTCTATCTCTATCCTCTCAAACACCTAACCCCTATCCTCTCTTAGTCCCCTAGCCTCTAAATATCTCTCTCTCTCTCTCTCTCTTCTCAAACCCCCTAATACCTAACTCATCTCACTCTCTCTTCTCAACTCCGCAATGCCTAACCCATCTCTCTCTCTCTCTACCTCCCTCCCTCTCTCTCCCTCTACATTCCATCAACCCCCCACCTATCTTTGTGTAATATTTCTACATAACTAGATCAAGTTTTGTAACACCCGATCAGGATATTAGATCCTACGAATGTTGTTCTTAGGACTCAATAACTCAATCAAGTTACTAATAAGTGTAAATAAAACAATATGTCAATGGTTATTATGATGTTTCATTGTGGCCCACAAGATTCTACTATTGTTTCACATGTATTTTTACACTAGGTATGCAATTATTTAATCATTTTTACTTGGGAATGTTGAATTTGATCTATTTTCTTTTAGATCTATAAGATTTCCACAATCCATTAACATGAGTTATGATTTTTGGATTAGATTGTGTGCAGTTTTTTACCATCAATGTTTCAGATCATACTACATGATCCATCATTAGGATGCCAAAGAACATGAAGATGAAGAACAAAAAAATGATCTTCATCTTCATTTTCTTTGGCATCTTGATGATGGATCATGTAGTATGATCTAAAACATTGATGGTAAAAAATTGCACACAATCTAATCCATAAATCATCACTATTTTCTTTTGCCAAGATTGCTTTGTCCCACACTTGGATTGAATGATTATGTTACTGGGCCCCTCCATGGGCAAGTGGGAATCCTAACAAAATTATGAGGTAGAGTAACAATTTGAGACACAAATATTGATGAACTAGTGCTCATGTGAGGCAAAATCAATGATGAAACAATGCTAGTATGGGGCACAACCTATATGGTAAGTGATAAAATGTTAGATTTATAGATATGGGTGGTAGGGATTTCTAAATAAAGTAAAAAACAAATATGTAGTACAACATGAACTAGATCTCCTGTGCTATTTGGAGGCACAACCACTAATGAAACAATGTTGGTGTGAGGGACATCCTGTATGGTAAGCGATAAAGTGTTAGAATTGTAAAGTGTCATTAGGAATTCCAAATAGAGTTTAAAAAAAATGTACTATAGTGTTAGAATTTTGGAGTGTCATTAGGAATTCCAAATAGAGTAAAAAATAATATGTATTGCAACCTGAGTTGGATCTCCTATACTAGTAGGAGGTACAATAATTAATGAATGAGTGTCGATATAGGGCACATGCTATATGGTAAGCAAGAAAATTTTTGAATTGTAGGGTAGGTGTTAGGGATTCTAAGTAGAGTAAAAATAACAAATACATATTGCAACCTATTAGATCTCTCATGCTAGCACAATGCACAACCATTGATAAATTAGTAGTAGTATGAGGCACAAAATGTATGGTAAGCAATTAAATGTTAGAATTGTAGAGTAAGCATTAGGTATTTCTATCATACACACAAGAAATCCAAATTGAGATCACAACAGGGCTTCAACTAAGAATCTACATGCATATCTCTGGCCTCTATCATGTTTGACCCCATCTATGATGCTCAAGACTCCTAAAAAAATGAAATGAGAAAGGATTTACACAAAGTCCTAGAGGGTCCCATAGTAGGTATTGATAAAGAACACATGTTAATAACTCAAAATTTTGATAGTTACTAAAAAAAATATGTACTCATTTGTAAATGCAATTGTTTAATGTGTATTTAGAAAAAATGCATACAATAACCTCATATACCTATCTTATATGTTAGGATTAACCATAGATAGAAATAGTAATTATAGGGAAAAAAAACCAATATCTGAAAAAAAAATCACATAGAAGAGAACACAAGATACAAAGATTTAACATGGTTCACCCAATCCATGGGCTACATCCACCAACAACAAGTCCAATATTATTATTAGCCAATGATTACAATCCACAATCCCTTACAACTCAATATTACTGTAAAAACCTACAATATTGTCATACATTAAGAAATTATAACAATATTATTATCTAGTAATTACAATCTACAATCCCTTGACCCCATCTTGGGGATGTTGCCCCCAAACCCTCTTAGTAATAATTAGGGATAGGGGTGGGTGGTGGAGACTGCATTAGGAAAAAAAAATTGGGGAAAAGTTAACCTTTGGGTCTAATTAGGCTCCAAATCACAACACTTTACTTGTAGAAAAAAACACTAGTGATGAGAAAAAATTGACATTTCTTGCATGAAAAAATGATAAAATTTAATAGAAGGAAAATATGAAATTTTTATTCTTCTCTTTGTTGAACATCAACAATGTCGGGTGCATTCATCAACTCTACAAAACTCAATTGTTTCTCCATATATTCAAGAAACAAGTCAAAACACATTAATCAATATTCAGTACATGTATATACTTTCATTCATAATAAATTTCAAAATATAAACTTGACTTGTATTTAATACCCTTTTGCATTTAGGTGTTCTTGCTAATTTATTTCCCCTTTCTCCTAACTACAAGCTATGTGGAGTACCCTAAATCATAAACAAATATGACATAAGAGGAATCAATAAGATACATCATGAGTTCAACTCAAATTGTAAACTTGATGGGTGTGCAAGCTATGATACTGCATAGCTTTCAAGGACAAAATTAATGCCAGAAAGTGCGGCATCATCAACTTGAGAAATTTCAGCCCTTGACAACACTCATAAAAAAGTAAAGAGCATTTTTATAAATATGAGAGAATTTTGCAAATGGAAAGAAGGCACACGAAAAATAAGAAGATCATATGAGGGCAAGTAGACACAAGAAGGAAATGAAGGATGAGAAAGGAAGGATAGTTGAAAGAGAGGAAATTTTGGGGCTCAAAAAGGCTATGAGGACTTATTTGAAAACAAAGAGATTGGGAAGAAAAAGAGAGATGTGAATAAAATTTTGGCACCTTGTCAAGAACTACAAGTGTAGAGTCATGACCTCCACACTCCTACAAGATACCCTAGGTGATATGGGGGTTGATAGGTTCTTGATGGGGATGGGTAAATGGAGGATGGACTCATGAGGTTCATTAGATGGGGTTTGTATAATGCTAGGAGAAGGAGATGTGGATGGGAATTGGATGGATTTGATGAATGGGAGGGTTTCAATGATGGTAGGAGATGGAAGGGGACTTATAAGAGGGGTTTCAATAATGGTAGGAAATGGAAGAGGATCCATAAGTGAGATGGATGAAAGAGAGATGATAGTTAGGGAGATGGAAGAAGAATGATGAGTGTCAAAGATGGAAAGGTTTCAACGCTAGCAATTGCACATGATGTAATTATATGACATGACTCATCAACTTAACTTGGACATGAATATTCTATTGACTTCCTCGTAAAACTCCTTAGAGACTAGTGTTCATTGTAAAACTATTAAGAAATAACATTTAGGGAACTCTATATTGTTAGTGTCATTACAATTAAGAAACAATCTTTCAGAGCCAATGTATTATTGTACCTTTAAGAATTTATTTATTTTTACCTCAGGTGTTCTTGCTCCTAGCCTCTCACCTCTAGCAAAATGAGTACTCTATGGTGTTCTCATACTACTTGTTACAACCTACATTGCATACCATTCAGATATCAATCTAGAGTGCTCTATAAAATATAAAATATAAATTAATTTTATGATATTTAGGTGATTAAATAATAACATGTCAAAACTCAAACAAACAAACCTGTGTCTCCTCTCCACTGAAGATCATCATGATCAAATCATCTATGAGTGTGAAATCCCCACCTCCATATGCATAACAGGTCTTCCTACAATGTAAAAATGAATGAGATGAAATTCCATCCTAAGTCACCTCACTATCCACCCCATCACATATGTATTAACAACTAAAACAAAAAAATTTATTAGGCCCGAAAGACTATAATGATGCATGTGATCATGATACAAGTGGCACAAGTGGAGATCACATTGGTGATGTAGGTGATGATGACAGAGTTGTCACAAGTTGTTATTACCTTAAAGGTACATATGATGATGGTCAAGGTGTCATATATGATGTAATGTCACCTAACTATGAGCCATGCTCAATGATGACATCTACCAATGATGCAGCTACATGAAGAGTCTATAAATCAATAGACTCCTTTACAATTGTTGAGAGCACAACATGAGGTATATTTTTTCATATTGTATGTCTCCTCTCATGTTGTGGTAGCACCCTACAAGTCCTAGGTCTATCTTTTGTAGAGCCTCTCCCTCTACCATGGAGTTCACGGATGTCAAAGTAATTTGGCTTATCACCAGGGATGAACTCACAATATAGCTTTCTCAAAATATATAAAGGTACCTCACAATTATTACATGATAGTAGGTCAAATACCATATACCACTTATCAGAAAAAGCATGATCTCATCCTAGCATGAGTGTACCAAAGAAGAGAAAATATTTTGGTTGTGTCTAGAAATAAGGAGTTGCCAGATATAGGATCAACGAAAAGAGCACATATATTACCTTTCTTTACGTCCTTATCTTTCATCTATTGATATGATAATCCATTAGCATAAAATGCATGACACCTATCCCTCCATGAACCCCATTTTATAACCTCCCTAGACACCTCATTCACATTTTGGGTCATTTCTTCAAGTGTATTCGCTAGGGTTTAGTGGTGAGAAAGAGTAGATGAGTGCAATCTATTGATCATTTGAGTAATGTGAGCACTAAATTGTGTAAGGTGGTTTACGAGGTCCTCTTGTGTAGTATTTACATGATGTAATGGTATGTGTAGAGGGTTTATAGATGGTAATGGTTGTTGAATGTGAACATTGAGTGGACTGTTTTGTGTCTTTGTAGCAATGGGTGGAGGGTTTTGTGTTTGTGTCTCAATGGGTGGAGTATTTTGTGGTTGTGTCACTATGAGTAGACGGTTTGATTGTATTATTTTTGTTGGAGGTGATCTTTTGGCTCTACCTCATTTGATTGGATTTGTTCATGCATTTGATATTTAGAAAATTTAAAACAATTATAGATCTTACAAATTATGAAAATTAATTACAAATTTTACAAATTATACAAATAAATTAAAACAATGATGAAAAAAATACAAAAACAATAAAGAAAATGAATACATACCTTGTTTGTGGGGCACCATGAAGGAAAAAGTGAAAAAAAACACCACTTTACAAATCTGATCAGGTTTTAGCCTATAGTTGTTGCCTAAATACCTATTGTCGTAATTTGAGGGTATAAAAATGCCCTTGAATGCAAGCAACAACAACTATTTATATTTCTTAAAACTAGATCAAGTTATTTTTATATTGATAAGGCCAAGCTTGGATACTAAACCTGAACAACATTTGATTTTTTGAATAACTTGATCAGGTTATTAGAAACTCTATCGGGTTATTGAGAATTTTGTTTTTTACAGGAGTGTCCACTTTTTCATACACCAACTTGGTGCACACACCCCACGCACTTGTACATGTGTGTATCTTAAACTAAATAATATAATTTATGAAGTATGAGAAAGATTAATCATGTGTAGAGTCAAGGATTGAGGTTGAAATAAAGATAGTGTTATTATTTGAAGTAGAAATTGTGTTGGAAAACTAAGGATAAAAGATAGGATTTTAGTTTAATTTAGATCTATCAAATTACCCTAATCTAAATTTGAATCCTAATATTTTTGGAAGCTAACAAATCATATTCCTAACTCTAGACCTAATTATAATTAAGCCCCAACCCTTAATAATTTGTACCATCATAACATATCTAATACTAAACTCAATTAAATAGTGAAAATATCTAATTAAACTTTTAATAAACCCCAAAAATAATTTGTAACTATTATCTTACAAATAATTGAAACTTAACTTTAATTAATACAATAACTTGATCTAAATTGAGTCTTAATTGAATAAAAACAATAATTTCAATTTCAAGAGTACTTTCTAACAATTTTTTGAAACTTTTATTTTTAATAATATTTTCATATAATATATTATTAACAAAATTTTATTTTTATTTTAAAGTAAAATCTAGATTTTAATAGAATTTTTCTATATAGTTTTATATATGTAATAAACACTTATATGTTTTATTTGTAATTGCTAAATAGAAAATAGAAGCATTAATAGTTTTATGAGTAGATATAGATTAAAAATATATATAAATTTAAACAATATTTAGAACTATTTAATGTAATCATCATAAAACTAATTTTAAAAATAAACTATATATGTATATATATATATATATATAATCAACTCTTTCATACTAAAACTATTTAAGTACTTCAAGGACTAGAAATCCATATTAATCATACTCTAGTATATAATGAGCAAATTAGCAAGCAACTTGATCATAATCATGATTATGATTGCAAGCACAAGAGTGTGAATGATGTCCTTTAGCAAGTATACCATGTCCACGATTGCAAGCTCTACCGTGGGCTTCCAAGTTCCAAAAGCTCTGTTTGATGACCTCTAAACCATGATCTCTCCTGGCTTGGCAATGACAAATCCGAGTGTTCATGTTGCATAAGATGGAAGAGGGCACTAGATGTTCCACAAATTGCTTGACATCATCCTATCTAATCACATCAGAGCAATCATTGGTAACCTTTTGAAATGTTGTCTCTCTTTAGAATGCCCCCAACCAATGCATCATCCAACCTTAGATTGTAGTTCTCCAAGGTCGTTTGTAGTGCACGTTCGATCAGAACTTCTTCCTTGAGCTCCACCAAAGCAATGAGATCCTTCACTAATTGCAACAAATCAAGAGCATTCAACAAGAAGATGGAAATCATTTTCAAAAATAAATTATTGAATATTATAGCTGAATCTAGATTTTAATAGAATCTTTCTTTACTTTTTTACATATTAGAATCTTTCTACTTTTCTCATATATCAAAGAAATATTTATATTTATATTTTTTATTTATTTACAATTGCTAATATAAAATTATAACCATCTAAGTTATATACTTTTTTAGGGAAAAGTCTCAATGGTCATCTAAGTTATCTTCGCAAACTAGATCACCTAAACTATAAGTCAAATTATACTAAAAAATTTAGTGTACCTTTGTAGGTGAACCAAGAGCTTAATGCTAAGGTTTTGATGTTTGGAAATTTACATATCTTTGTAGAGGTCATGGATGTTATGTTCACCCCAATAATTTCTCACCAAAAAATAACAATACTTGTGGTTAAATGTCGCAATAGTGGGGAACAAATTTGTCAATCACCAACCAAAGAAATTTAAAAATATGAACAACCATTATTACATGTGTGATTGACTATTGGATCCCTAATGATTGTTGGGTCTCTTCCCCTAATAGTCTTATGAGCAGATATAGATTTATAATAAAAAATGAAGATTTAAACAATATTTCTATTATATACAATCATGATCAAACTAATTCTTAACTTTTAGTTTTTGAACCATAAACAATTTTGAAGTAGATACATAGGAGGTATTTTCCACAACAAGTCAAATTGTGGTATTGCTATCAAGATTTAACTATGTATTGTGTTGGAAATGTAATGCAAATTAGGTGACTAATAAAGGGGCTGGAAGGGGGGTGAATCAAGAACCACTTAAACTTCTTCAACTAAACCACTTTGTTAAGTTGTCTAATCTACTTGCATGCAAGAAACATTAAGCAGTAATGTAACAACACCATAACACAATATTTGATAACCCAGAAACCCTCTGTGTAGAAGGTAAAACTAGGGTGGGGATGACACACACAATGCTTCACTAGTGCAATGATAAAGTTGGCCTGTTAAGGCTAACAAATGATTACTTTTGGTAATCTTACTCGGTTAAGATCAATAAGGATTGTTAGGTCCACCTTGTGAAAGGATTTATACAATATAGTTAAGTATGTACTCTGTTAGAAGTTTCTGCAAAGGATTGTTAGGTCCACCCGATTAAAGGATTTGGGACTGATGCACCTGTTAGGATTAATCAATGGATTGATCTTTGAAATGAAACTCTAATTGGTGATGAAGATCCTTTGAAGTAAATTTTTCACCTGACTATGATAGATGAGTCTCTTCCTTTCCTTGGAATGCTTGTAGCCTTCAAACAATTTTCTTTTCCATATTTGCTAATGTTCTTTAATTTCATACATCTTACCTTTGGATAAACAAAATAATTCATACTTATATCCATCCAAATAATTCCTTCATAGATTGGATACAACATAACTAATTCCAAAAGAAATTACCAAGTTAGCTCAGTGTTGTAACTCAAGTCCAATGGCTTACTCGGGCAATGCTAAAGATACTTGAGCAACACTGTCACCTTAGCTAACTATATCACTCAGCTAATACTATATGTTCAATTCATGATGATCACTCAGTAGACACTTCTAACTTGGTTTTCACTATTCTACCATCTTGATTATTACCTTAGAACAAAACTGCTCTATTGACTGAGTTCACACTAGAGCTTGGTAAACACTATCAACTTAGTTGACACTACAACTCAGTGTGAGCTCTCAACTCGGTTGACACCACAACTTTCTACAAGGTTAAATTTGTTTGATTAGTTCATTTGTGAGCTTAGTTAACACTACATACTAATAACTTGGTTACTATTGTCTTTTCATGATGACTAAGTGTTTTGACACTAATTGACAATATATTTTTTTATGAGATTATTGATCTCCTCCTTTGGCATTAGTGACAAAAACACTTATCATACACAAGATTTAAAAAACTTGTTTAGTCAAACTCTCCCTTTGAGTATGCTCTATTCTATAGTTCAATTTGCACTAAAGACTCCACAACTCAATTTGAACTAAAAACTCTATTTTTGGTTTTTCAAAATTGTTTTTTTTTTCCCTTCTTTTTACATATCTTTCCTATTCTACACATTTTCCTTTACATGCATATAAGTATGTACATTTTATTTCTCTATATACTTTCCCCCTTTGTACACCTTCTTCCCCCTTGTTTTTGTTACAAATGCCAAAATATTTATAAGGCTATGCTAAAATGAGAAAGAAAATCATGGTATGCCTTCAAAATCATAGACAAGGTCTTATCCCAGTTACTATGTAGCACCTTCAAGATGTGCAGATCAATTTGAAGCTTTCCTGATAATGCAAGCATGTAATCTACAACTGATAGATTTGCATCTTTGACTAATGTCCTTTCATGATCCATTCTCTTCTCCATGGTGTCCATGTGGGCAACCATCATACTTTTTATATCAATCAATGTTGCTTTTATTATGGTCTCTTCCCTTAGAAATTTTGCTTGAAGATCTATCAAAAATCTATTTTTTGCAAAATGAATGGAACTAGAGCTTGGATTGAGTGCCAACTAATTTGCACTAGTCTTTAAGTCTATGTCAATTTTGGCTAGTTTCTCTTTTATTTCCTTGGTAAAGTTAGTGGAATCACTTAATTTTACAAATAAAGATACAACATTGTTTATAGCAATTTCTAATGTAGAAATGAAAGTAGATCTTTCCACTTGATCAATTATTATCTTCTATGCTACATTTTCTAGCATTTTGTTTGGGCAAACTACTTTCATAAGGATTTTATCATGCCCATCAATGTCCTCATTGAACTTATGTACACTATCAATTAATAGATCAATGATAGGGGCTTTATCATTTACTTCTGTAGATATAGCATCTACAAATATTTATTTGATGTCTTCCAAGACTTTTCTTCTATCTCTTTCATCCCTTTGCATTTGTTTTTTTTTTCTTTTCTTCCATAGCTCTCCCAAGATATCCATTTCCTCAATAGATAGATTGGATTGGTCCTAATTAGGGTTTACAATATCCTCATTGAGATCAATTCCATCAACTATGTTCCCTTTTCTCTTGCTCTTGATTGTTGAAGAAGGAATAATTTCTCTACCTTTTTTTACCAAGTCCATCTATCATTGTAGCTTGGTTGAGATAGTATGAGCTTCTTGTTCAATTGAAGTTGAGGGAACCTATTGCTCAGTAACCTTTAGGAAAAAGCTTGGTGAAGGTGAAATTGTCTTCATTTCACTGCTTAGTTGAACTATGTTCAATTCAATAGATTGTTTCTTAGCTTTTGACTTAGGTGAAGTGGTAGGAAGTGATGCCATGACCTTTGCAGCAATCTTCTTAACATTAGAATCCTCAATTCTTTGAATCTCTAGAAGAGCTCCTTCTTCCTTGATATCAAAAATTGTTTTCCACATGTTTTTTCTGGACAACACAACATCTTCTTGTTGTGATGTGGAGCCTAATCAGAGTCAAAGGTTTATTCGATGTAGTTTCTCCCCAAATTATTTATATGGAGTTTGGGTAGCACCCCCAAGATAGGGTCAAGGGGTAGTGTCGTAGGTGCACTTCTATTGCAGTACACAATGGGATCAAGGGGCAACACCCCTATGGGGGTTTTCAAGGGTAGCACCCTTGAAGCCAAAAATGACCTTATATTATAAAAGGCATCAGCTGCTATTTTTTTATTGGATGACTTATTCTAGCCCTAGTTTTCTAAATTGTAAAAACCTTGTATAAAAAGGCTTAGGGTTAGGGATTTCATAATGTATGGTGATATTGTAGCTTCTTCTAGTAGTATTGAGCTTTAAGGAATTATGGATTGTAATCATTGGATAATAATAATATTGGACTTGTTTATGGATGTAGCTTAGGGATTGGGTGAGCCATGTTATATCTTTTTGTCTTGTGTTCTCTTCTATATGATCTATTATTTTCTAATATTGGTTATATTTGAACATAATTGTTATTTTTGTTTGAGGTTAATCCCAACACTTCTATCTCATTGAACAAAATTTGGAAAGCTTTAAATCTAGGAGTATGTCTACCTTCATGATTATACATTTCCTCATTGATTTCTTTGTCAAAAATATTAGGCATCAATTTTCTTAAGGTTTTCTCTCTAATGTCTTTTTTTCTTTTCATTGCATTAGCCCTCTAAGTTTAGAAGGTTCAAATTTCCATTTTGTCATCTTCTTAACTATTGCATCTTCAATATTCTTCTGATCATCCTTGCTTCTTGTTTCATATTTCAAATATATCTAAAATTTGTCATTCCACTGCCTTCTTTTAATATCTTTGTTGCCCTAATTCTCACCTTGTAACCATTTTGCAAAACTGGAAAATTTTGTGTCTTAGTTAACCCTAGGTATGTCTGGGTCTAGTTTTAATTTCCCTTAGGTGAAAATAGTCTCCATTAGATTTTCCATCTTTCCCCTCTCCCACATTTCTTGTCCTAGTGGTTTTCCTTGATGTTGTGAGTTTATGGGTAGCTTAGTACCTAATTTGATGAGGATTCTTGCAACATGCAAAAGTTATTCACAAAGATAGGCTTATTTGTGGCTTATCATGTTTTCAATGACATAAGGAAGCTTGCAAAAATTGAGCATTGCCTTCTCAGCAGGTTTTCAACTTACGGAGATGATTTTCTATGAAGAGCAATAAATGATGTTTATAGGGCTATATAAGAAGATAATGAGCTATTTTTTGGAAAATCCCTATTTTCATTACAATATTCCACCTTGGGAAACATTCAAGATTCATCATAGCGCTCAGAATCATCTTAGGTGGAAAACTCAAAACTGACTTCTCCTCAGTGGGCTTTTGACCCATGAAGTATGTTTTCTACCAAAGGCAATTATGAAGGAAGAAACAAGGAAGTGGGCCCCTCTTTGGCTTTCACAGTCCTTTCAAGATTTTCTAAACCCAAAGGAAATATTAACTCAAAGAATAAATTTTAAAAGAAAGTCTAGGCAAAAAAATGAGAATCATCTTCTCCTTAGTGGGTTTTCAATCCCTGAGGATGATTTTTTGCATTTAAGAGAAAGTCAACTTTATAAGTGGATTGGGCCCACAAAAAACACACAAAACATCTTAAGATGATAATGGAAACAATCTAACCATTGTGGGAAAGGTATATTGAGTAGAATTCACTTAGATAGATATTTCCTTATGGAGTACTCTATTCATAATTCTCCAAAACTTAATGGAAAATAGAAAAGTAAGTATGATAGAAAGGAAAGTTACCATTGTGCCAACAGAAATAGTGAAAAGACACTAAAATATAGAAGCTCCTGCATTTACTATTTCAATGGATTTATCCTTTAACTCATTCATGTGGTGTGAATCTTAAAGATCAACAGATGAATTGAGACTCCTATATAGATGGAAACATAATAGTTATTCAAACTACTACTTTTCTTGAACTGTTATTTTGTTAAATTGCACAACGCCTTCAAATAGTCTAAATTTGTGAATTCAATATCCTATTCTTCATCTACATTCAAAATTTCAATTTACTTCATTCTTAGACAAAATGGCAACCAACTTTGCAGGGTTTGATGGGCTAAATAGAATCAAGTCCACATGGTAGAATTTCATAGATACTTCACTCTATTTTTATGATATGCAAGATTTCCAAAGGAGGTTGAAGTCAGAGCTGATTCATCCCATAACTAAGAAGCTCTAAGGAAGTGGACTACTAGAGGCAGCTAGTTCCTAGTGGTAGTCCAAGCTCCAAAATTGATTTATGAGTGCATAAATCACTACAATCTGGATACCAAATAGATTGTGTTACTTGATCATACAATATTAATCTCCATTGATAGGAAAACTATAGTGAATTTCCTCTAGGTTCCAAAATGAGAGGAGTTTTCAGACTTGACAGTAGGAGTAGTCTCTAAGTTCTCCACGAAGAAGATGGTGTGGAGGAAGGAAATTATGCAATCCTAGTTTCAAAATCCACAGAGCACCAAGAGTAAGCTCCCCAAAACTCTATTTGGTACTAGACTCAAACCTAAGATTGTAGGCATTCTAGTTCTCTTACATAGAATGAAAGGTGAGGTAGAGGCTCTAAATTTTGTTGAACAATATTTCTTTCTAGTACAAGTTATTTGTTTAGATACAAAATATATTGATTGGGCCCATGAGGTAAGTGAAAATCTTTCCAGAGCTCTCAACACTGTGAAGTTTTACAACACTTTCTATATGTCTTCCTTGTTAATTTCCATGCTAGTATCTCTATAGTTATGGCCAGGCCTTCCAAGAATAGAAAACTGTCCTGATGATGTGAAGTGTTATGAGTTTTATCCATGTTTACAATTACAAAATAGTTATGCAGAGTATGTCAAAGTTAATGATGCATTCAAAATGAGAATTTTTAGGGAACTCCAAGGATGCCCTGAGAGGAGATTCAGTCTGGAGGAAATGGTAGCTATTAGTCAATTCAGAAGCTATTTTATCCAATTTTCATCTTTCTCATATTTTTATCTTGCAGCTTTCAATGGATTCCCCTTGAAGCTACCTAGGTATCCAAGTGACATGATCATGTTGATAGAGATCATGAGGTAGGTGGTCCAGGTGAACACACTAAGTGAAAGCTTGAAGAAGAAGGGATATGAGTTCCTTATGAAAGTAGGAACTTACAATTGTGAGTCCCACTCTGATGCAAAGAATATTCTCAAAGTTTTTGAGATGAAATATAAATTGGAGATGTATGATGTCTTGAGACCTATGTTTGATCTAAATGGATATGCTAGGGATGTGTTGTAGATTGGGAGTGTCATCAAACACATTACCATCATTGAAGACTATTGGGTGGACTGTAAAGATGAATTTGAAAGTTGAGATCGTTCTTTTGCTAGGCTTATAGTGGAGCAAATAAAAACATATAATATCAATTTTGATGTTGAAGGATTGAAGGATAATGGGAAAAATATGTATAGTAATACATATTTGACTAAGTTAAGGAAAACTCTTATTAATTCAGAGCCTTATGAGAATGCTAAGGAAGATTTAGACATTATGATGGCTCAAATCATCAAAAGAACTGGGAAGTGGGTTGATGGACAGCCAAAAGAAGTCAAAGTAAAGGCACAACCACTCAAGCTTCTCCAGCAACTGAAACTCCCTCTTCCTCCCAAAGTGCTAACCTAGCATAACACCAACTATCACTCAAGGTCTAGCTCAACCTTTGGGAGGAGGTGATCAACCTCTAAACAAGAGCATTCCCATAGCTAAGACTTGTCATGATGGCTCCCTACTAATTATTGGAACCCAAACTGGTGCTAAAGAGAAGAAGATAGAGGAGCCAAAAGATAGTGTTGTTACACTAGTTCCCTCCCCTCATGTCTAGTTCCCTCTCTTTATGTTAAACTAGTCTCCTCTCCTCATCATAGCCCAACTTCGCCAATAAGTGCTACACTTCTACAACCAAGTGGCTCACCAATACAAATAGTAGATTTGGGAGATGGAAAGAGTAGTAGTAGTGAATCTACTAAATCTGATGAGGCAATGAAGAAAACCTTAGAGGTAGAGAAAGGCCAGAGCTCTTCTAAGCTCATTTCTCAGGCTTCAAAGAATCCCTTCTCTTCAACTGTGATGACCATCACTCTAGTTAAGAAGATGATGTTTAGCATAGAATCACTTGGGACAGCCTCCAAAGTAATAGGCACTAATTCCTAGTTAGAGGATACTTTGGAGAGGAAGAGAAAAAGGAAAGATGAAAGTGCCCCCACCAAGGATACCATATCCCTTGTATTTTGTTTTGGATCTGCATTAACCAAGGTAAAGAAGCAAAAAACTTTTTTTATACTTGGGCAAGATCTAGAAATAGGGCACCTAAGAATGGAGATAGCCAAGCCCAACAAAGAAGGAAGAATTGAAGATATGATTGTTGATGATTTTACTCTACACTTGGTGGACCTTGGAGAGGCCAGACATGACACTAAGGTTTGCTTGTGGAAGTCGACCAATGAAGTAATTGAGGGACAATTAGAAAACTTGAAGTTGTCAAAGGCTAGGATGAAGGCTGAGATAGAAGAGTTGAACAAATTCATCAGATAAGGTCACTCCATTGGCAACTATCTCCAGAGCATTAGTAACAAGAAATCCTACTACTGCTAAAGTTCAAGCCCTTATCTCTCAACTTCAGGAAGATATGCACTTTGGCCAAATTGTTAAAGATTGGGTTGGGAAGCTCAAATTAGTGGGAGCTACTATTATAGAAAAAATTGGCAATGTTATCTTAAGATTAGAAATAGAGAAGGATAACATCTTAGCAAATATCAATACTCTAGCCGAAGAAAGAATGAAGTGCGAGGATTGTATCTCTCTTTTGAAAATGGTCATTCAAATGAAGGCAAAGGAAGTTGTTGAAGCAAAAATCTTGCCTAAGGGAGACAAACCTCAATTTGAATGTCTTCAAAGCATGCAATTCAAGTTAGAAATGATCCGATTAGCTGAAAAAGGACTTAAGGAAATAGAGGATAAAGTGAAGAAGACCCAAGATAGGGGATTTGAACTTATGAAGGGGCTACATATAGATTCACGAACTAGTGGCCGAGAGAAAGAACTCATTGGGATAAATGTCATGAAGGAGAATTTCTCCAAATTCTTAGATAGTCTAACTGATGTGTCTTTTGGTAATCAAAACAGAGTCACAGAGCTCGAGAAACTCAATGGATGCATACATGTGGCCATAGAGAAATTGCTAAATCAATTGAATGTTATGAAGGATTTGGCCAAGGAGCATTCTAAGTGGCTCTTGAGATACACCAATATACACATGTCTAAGAATGAAGAGCTAATCCCAATCATTAATTATGCTAAGGCCTATAGAATAAAAGCAGAAAGGGGAAAAAGACAAAGTGATTCACATTTTGCCCCATTTCCACTTTCTTATATAATTATTGCAATATGAAAAACTAGTTTCTTTCCATTTGTTAGTCACTGAGGAGATGAACCGATTGAACTTCTATTGTAACGGTCATCTCAAAATCCTATATGTATGAAATTGAAAGATTAATAAAAGGTCAACAATTTTTTGGTGTGAAGTACTTGATGTTGCAGAGTCGATTGAATGGTATTTTGTATCAACTATTTTCTATTCTATTTTTGTTAGTTGTAGCTATATGTTTTCTCTTTAATTTGGATTGAAGCAAGGAAATAACAGAGTTTCATTCCCCTATTTCAAGGCAGCAAACGGATGTGATAAGTAGTGTCATTGCATGTTCAAAGAGGAATCCCTTAAACATTTTTTCCCTTTAGCTAACTTTTTCTTCTTTTTAGTTTAGATTCTAATTTATTCAATTCAATTTTAGTTGTTATGCTATTAAGCTTTGTGAGTTCATAAGATGTGTGGGTTCATAAACTTAATTAATTCTTTAGAAGTCTCTTTCTGCCTGAGTTAGATCATATTCAGGTCTGGCTTGGTTTTACCTCTTCTGTTCTTGAGTCAAGAACACACCCCATATTAGTTTAGAAATAAAACTACAAATCTACCATAGGGATTTGTACCTATCAATTTAGATAAAAGTTATTTTATTTGTAAGTGGATTTTCAATTTTTTATAATCAGATATTATTTATAATTTGGGCATTCAAGAGTCATAATAAAAAAAAGAACAAATCTATTCACGAACAATCTTCAATCTTTGTTTATAGGTAGGTGGTGGCTTCTTGGGCAAGATGATAGGAGTATTTTCTTCATCACCATCATCATCATCAAGCTTTAGTTTCTTTTTTTGCCTCCTTGGCTTGGTGGTAGTAAGCATAGGAGTAGACCTTGTAGTTCTCCTTGGAGAAGGCTTGGATGGGGTCTTCACCTTCTTCTTAGGAGGTTCCTCTACCTCTTCTTCTACTTCATCTTCACTTTCATCTTCTTCTTCATCCTCCTCTTCTACATCATCACCCTTGCCTTCAATGATCATGAGAGATGAGTTTTAGTTTACAAGTTTCTTCCCAATGCTTGATAGCCTCTTTATCCCTCTCTTTCAAATTTTAGGAATTTGAATCTCAAGTGAGATTCTTGTCTTGGCTTCCTCATATGTTTCAAAATAAGTAGCCTTGGGATATAATGGCTCATTGATGAGAGCCTCAACAATGTCTCTTGTCTCATCAATATTCACCTCATAGTATAGAGTTTTAACCCATGTTGTCCTAGGTCTGACTACCTATATGTGAACTTTGTCACAGTCAACCAAGAAGCATATATCATGCTCATACATCTATAAGTTGCTTAGGGATCCTAAGCATTCTTTGTATCCTTTCTTTGAAATTGTCAAAGTATGCATCCATTATGCTTTCAAATTTCTCACCCATCTCATTTATGAATTCATTAATTTCTGATACAAAACTAGGGTATCTTTCTTCCAAACAACATTTCCTTTTGAAGGAAATAATTTTTGTACATAAAAGAACAAACAGACTAAGAGTGAACCATACTTACATGAGTTATTCTTGGAGGCCCGAATGCTCTCCATGTTCTTGCTCAACTAGATGCATTGAAGCTCGACTAGGTCAAATCATAGATTCTTCTTGACAACCTTGTATGCTAGATATACTACCTCATATGACACACTATTTAGAAGACTTGATTTGCAGCTTTTGTGTGCAATGACATCGATACCAAACTTGATTTCCATGTCAGTCACATTGTTCAACTTTATGCCTCTGCCATCCCATTCAACAAGGTTTAGCTTTGTCAATTATACCTAACCTATTGGAAATATAAGATAGGCTAGGTTACTAAGAGTGGAGGGGTGAATCAAGAACTAATAAAACTTAATCTTAATTCACTAATTAATCCTTCATATGTAATATGATCTAATTGCATGCATAAAAAATTGAAAGCATTAAAACATTCATAACACTTTGACACACAATATGGTAACCCAAAAACCTTCAAAATAGAAAGTAAAATTGGGGTGGGGATGATACCCACAAGCTTTAGCACTACAGTATAAAGTTTCCCTATTAAGGCTTACAATGATCACTTTTGATGATGTTCCCTTTTAGGAGCAATAAGGACTACTAGGTCCACCTTACAAAAGGATTTACAAACATACAGTGAAGTATGCACTTAGTAAAGAGATTTACAAAAGACTGTTAAGTCTACCTTGTGAAAGGATTTAACCATTCCACCTTTTAGGATGAATCAATGGCTAATCTCTAATTTGTAACCTTGATTTGCTGAATGACATTCCTTTGGAGTGTAATGATCACCTTGTTGTGATAGATAATCTTTGTTTCTCTTTATACTACTTGTAGCCTTCTTACTTTGCACTTCTGATCTTATACATATTTTTCTATATTCATTCCATTCTCTTTTGATGTGATACAATACATTACATATATACCAATCCAATTTACAATTCATCAAAGTTGGCTACAATACAAGTTTCACCAAAATACACAAAGTCAGCCCAACTATAGGTACTCAGGTTCTAAAGACAAACTCGGTGAGGTTCTAACACTTGGCAACCATTTTCAAGATGTGGCTGTTAGGATAAACCACGGACAGAAAATAAAAACTACATGCAAATATAACCAATAACAAAAATAATAGAATACACAAAAATGAACACAAGGCACCAAGATTTAACGTGGTTCACCCAATCCCTGGGCTACGTCCACCAAACAGCAAGTCTGATCTTATTACAATCCAGTGATTACAACCTGATTACAATCCGTAATCCCTTACAGCTCAATACCGCCACAAGAACCAATTTCGTATCACCACACATGAAAAATACCCAACCCTAAGCCCTTTTTATACAAGTATTAAACCGTTTTAGGGTTATAACATGTCAGCCATATGTCGGCCATAATATGTCGGCTACCATGTCGATGTCGGCTACTTCCAAAAAAAATTTGTACAGTAATTTTCTGATCAGTCACCACAATCTAACAATCTCCCACTTGGGGACTGATCAGGCTCCACACTAAACAACAATCTCCCACTTGGAGACTGATCCTGTAGCAATACAACTACCGCATGGGGCTCCCACTGGATCAAACCACCCTGGACTCTGTTGTTCTTTTATTCACATTTAGTCTAAAAGACCAACTGAAGCTGAAGAGGAGTTCAGCTTCTCCCTTGTGACAACCTTTGTCAACATATCTGCTAGATTTTCATTGGTATGTATCTTCTCCAGCTTTAACTGTCCATCCTCCAAAACTGACCGAATGAAATGGTACCGCAACTGTATGTGTTTGGTCTTAGAATGCAGAGCTGAATTCTTAGCAAGATGAATGGCACTCTGACTATCTGTGAACAAATAATTATCCTTATGATGATGTCCCAATTCTTCCAAGAAGAACTGAAGCCATATCATCTCTTTGGCTGCCTCTGTAGCAGCAACATACTCTGCCTCTGTAGTGGAGAGAGCATTAATCTTCTGTAGCCTAGAAACCCAGCTCACGGCTGCCCCACCAACAGTAAAGACATAACCTGTAGTACTCCGCCTAGTATCAATATCCCCAGCCAAATCTGAGTCAACATAGCCCTGTAAATCAGTAGTAGAGCCCCCAAAGTGTAAACACTTATTGGATGTTCCTCTCAAATATCTAAGAATCCACTTGACAGCATTCCAATGCTCAAAACCTGGATGACTCATATACCTGCTAACGACTCCCACTGCATGTGCAATATCTGGCCTAGTGCATACCATAGCATACATCAAACTTCCTACAGCTGAAGCATAGGGTACCTTGGACATCTTATCCTCCTCTTCCTGTGTCTTGGGACACATCTCCTTAGTCAATTTCAAATGACCAGGTAAAGGTGTGCTGACAGCTTTAGCATTCTCCATAGAGAAACGTTGCAGCACCTTCTCAACATAATCAGCTTGAGATAGCGTCAATGTTCTGTGCTTCCTATCTCTACAAATCTTCATACCAAGGATTTTTTTTGCTGCCCCCAAATCCTTCATAGCAAACACATGTGCTAATTGGCATTTCAGCCCCTTAATATGATCCATGTTAGACCCAGCTACAAGCATATCATCAACATATAAACATAACATAATGTAGCTATCATCATCCAACCTCTTAAAATAAACACAGTAATCTGAATGACACCTGTTATATCCATGCTCATGCATAAAACTGTCAAATTTCAGATACCATTGCCGAGGTGCTTGCTTCAGGCCATATAAACTTTTCTTCAATTTGCACACTAAGTTCTCCTTACCTTTGACCTCAAAACCCTGTGGCTGAGCCATATATATTTCTTCATCCAAATCACCATGAAGAAAGGCTGTTTTAACATCCATCTGCTCTAAATGCAAATCTTCAGTAGCCACAAGACTTAAAACAGTACGAATAGAAGTCATTTTAACAACAGGAGAAAATATCTCATCAAAATCAATTCCCTTTTTCTGTGCAAATCCTTTTACAACTAACCTGGCCTTAAATCTTTTCTTACCTCCTTCCTCTTCTTTCAACCTGTAAACCCATTTATTCTGTAAAGCCTTTTTACCTGCAGGCAACTTGCACAAATCCCATGTCTTATTTTTCAGCAAAGAGTCCATTTCATCTTTCATTGCAGACTCCCACTGAATCTTAGTATCCACCTGCACAGCTTCATCATAACTTTCAGGTTCACCAGCATCAGTAAGTAAAATAGAATACAAAGAGGGAGAAAACCTTTGTGGAGGTCTAATTGGCCTTGTTGACCGTCTAACATTCACTGGTGTGTGTGGTATTTGTTGTTGCAGTTGTTGCACATCATGAGGAATGGCTGGAACATTAGCTTTTGGAGTATCATCCAGCACTACATAATCATCTTCTTTCTTCTCATGTTGCTGCAACAGATCTTTCTACAACACTTTTTCATTGAATATGACATCCTGACTTCTTATAATTTTATGATTTTCAAAATCCCAAAGCCTATAGCCAAATTCATTAATGCCATATCCAACAAAGACACATTTCTTTGATTTAGCTTCTAGCTTGGTTCTATTTTCAGAGTCTATATGAGCAAAAGCTTCACAACCGAAGGTCTTGAGAAAAGAATAACTCACCTTCTTACCAGTCCATGTTTCCTCTAGAATACCACAGTCCAAAGGAGTAGAGGGACCTCGATTAATCAAATATACTGCAGTATTGACAGCCTCCGCCCACATTTGTAAGGGCAACCCAGCATGCAACCTCATGCTCCTTGCGCGCTCCATTATAGTCCTGTTCATGCGTTCAGCCACTCCATTTTCCTGCGGAGTCCTTGGAACAGTTTTTTGTCTACGAATACCATTAGTGGAGCAATAATCTTCAAATTCATGACTGCAATACTCACCACCATTATCAGATCTGAGACATTTTAATTTCTTACCAGTCTCATTTTCAACCAAGCATTTCCATTTCTTAAAAGTTTGAAATACATCAGATTTCTGTCTAAGGAAATAAACCCATACTTTTCTAGTTGCATCATCAATAAATGTAACATAATAATGAGAGCCACCAAGGGAAGATACCTGAGCCGGTCCCCATACATCTGTATGTACAAGCTCTAATTTCTCCTTTTTGTTTTCCTTCCCTGTCTTTACAAAACTCACTCTCTTTTGTTTTCCATACACACAACTTTCACAGAAATCCATATTCACACATTTTAGACCTGGTAAAACTTTCCTTGAATGAAGTACTTTCATACCTTTCTCACTCATGTGCCCAAGTCTATTGTGCCACAGCGCTGTATCAAAATCTACAGCAGCTATTTGTTCTCCCTGCTCAACTACAGTAATTGTTCCTGAATATTCATTTTTCTCTGAAATAATCAAAGTAGAAGGAACAATATGACCTGTACAAAGATATAAGGTGCCTACTTTCACACCTTTTGCTACTACAAGGGAACCTTTTGAAACCTTCCAATTTTTATCACTAAAAGTAATTACACAACCCTCATCACCGAGTTGCCCTGCTGAAATTAAATTCCTACTCAGCTTTGGAACATGTCTTACCTCATGTAGTAGCCAATGATTCCCATTTTGCAACTTAATCTTAATTTTTCCCTTTCCAACAATCTGACAGGGTTCATTATCCCCCAAATAAACAAGCCCAAAATCCCCTTGGACATAATCAATGAAATAACCTCTATGAGGTGTAGCATGAAAAGAAGCACCAGAATCTAAAACCCATGAATCATCAACATTCTCTAAAGACAGAAGCAAAGCATCCTCTTCGGATTTGTTACTTACCACATTTGCCTCTTTGTCTCCATCTGATTTATCTCCTTCATTTTTCTTTCGAGTCCAGCAATCTTTCTTTTTGTGCCCTGGTTTCCCACAGTACCAGCAATCATTTGGTCCTCTCGATTGAGACCTCCTCCCCTTTGACTTTCCTCTTGATTTCCCACAATTTCCAGAGTTACTTCCTCTTTCAGTCGTTCTGCCCTTGTTTTGTGCATTTAAAGCACTTCTTGATGTAGATCCACCTGAGGATTTTCTACGAGTTTCCTCACTTAAAATAACACCGATCACATCATCATATTTTAGGGTACTAGATCCAGGAACAGAATTACTCACCGCCATTACCAAGCCATTCCAGCTTTCAAGCAAAGAACACAAAATCAAGAGAGCCCTAATTTCTTCATCAAAATTGATACCCACAGAAGATAATTGACTAGTAATAGTATTAAACTCATTTAAATGATCTGCAATAGATCCACCTTCTGCCATTTTCATATTAAATAAACGCTTCATGAGAAATACCTTATTTGAAGCGGACGGCTTTTCATACAATGTCGCTAGGGTTTTCATCAAATCTTCTGTTGTCTTTGCTTTTGTAATATTAAATGCCACCGATGGTGCCAAGCATAACCGAATGCTTCCGAGTGCCTTTCTGTCCAAAAGATCCCATTCAGCCTCTGACATAGTTCCCTGATTCTTGGCTTTTCCTTCCAACGGCTTCCATAAATCCTTCTGATATAAATAGTCTTCCATTTGCATCTTCCATAACTGGAAGTTCTGCCCATTAAACCTATCAACCCTCAGCTTACCATCATCTGCCATTGCTCCCACTCAACTGTGAGACTCCCACTTAACCGTGAGACTTTCCTGCAGAGGATAACTGAGAAACAACTAGGCTCTGATACCACTTGTTAGGATAAACCACGGACAGAAAATAAAAACTACATGCAAATATAACCAATAACAAAAATAATAGAATACACAGAAATGAACACAAGACACCAAGATTTAACGTGGTTCACCCAATCCCTGGGCTACGTCCACCAAACAGCAACTCCGATCTTATTACAATCCAGTGATTACAACCTGATTACAATCCGTAATCCCTTACAGCTCAATACCGCCGCAAGAACCAATTTCGTATCACCACACATGAAAAATACCCAACCCTAAGCCCTTTTTATACAAGTATTAAACCGCTTTAGGGTTATAACATGTCAGCCATATGTCGGCCATAATATGTCGGCTACCATGTCGATGTCGGCTACTTCCAAAAAAAATTTGTACAGTAATTTTCTGATCAGTCACCACAATCTAACAGTGGCATCATGCTGCACTTGGTAGATGTAGAAGTTTGACTCATACTAATCACTTCAAGTAGTCTGAACTCGGTCTACATTGGTGATGGTGCAGGAGCACCTAGGTAGGCTAAGTGTGAAACCTAGGTATTTCTTTATTTTTGGCTTCTAGTGATGCTAGCCACATCACTATTCTAATAATAGGTCCTATGTGGTCCTTAGGTGTGTTTAGGAGACTTGGCAAGACCCAAAGTGACCAAGTTGCTAGAAGTTGCCGACTATTGTCAACTAGGTGACTTAGGTCCGGAAAAGGCTAAAATGGTCTAGAAAGGTTCCAATGGCTTTGAATTTTTTATTTGAAGTCATTTTATGCATATTATATGTCTACTTTGTTTTGTGCCAAATTTGGAGGTCTAACTCCATGTAGAACAAAAGTTGCTGAAATGTTGTCATGTTGTCATGACAACATTTTCTTGCAAAAAGCAACTTTTTGGCATTTGTGTGTTTAGAACGTCCTAACTATTTAGAATAGTTATGGAACTGATGGAGGAGCCTGTAAAAATGTGAGGACAGCCATTTTAAGGGGGTTGGACAAGTTGGTTTTGCATTTTGTACGAATTGAGCAAGTATTTTGTGGCCGGTTTTATGCATTTGAAGGCATTTTTAATAGAGGAGGATTGAATGGCCTGATTTTTGTGTTGGAAAAGTTCTGAAATATTTTTTTTAATCTTTTTGTAGTGTTGTTTTGATCATTTTAATTCGTTTGCATTAGTGTAGAAAAATCTTTTTGTTCTTGGCAAGTTGCTGATCTGAACAGGGCTGCACTTAGAAAATGGGATCTTAGGGCCACTTCCCACCATTGAAAACCTCTGGTATTTTGGGATTTGGAACTAGGATCCATGTACATTATGTATCAAGAAGGAGGGCCCTTGAAATCATCAGCAAGCATTTTTAAGGTGATGCCCTAGGCAAGCCAAATGCAACTTGGCTAGGAATCACAGTTGGAAAATGAGTTATGGAGAGGATTGAGTGTACAAATACCTTAATCCGTCTGCACAGTGAGTAATGAGAAGGTCTAACCTTTCTCCATTCCAAAGGAGAGGTCTTGGAAAGGTGTCTAAGGTGGTTTTCCATCACAACAGCAATAAAGCACTTGAAATCCTCATTTTTGGCCTAAAACTGTACTTTCATTGTACGGAAAGTTTGGAGGCTAGAAAATTACAGAATCTTGAAGTATTCTAAAAAGGGTATCCAAAAATATAATTTTTTTGTAGGGTTGTTAAGAAGTTTTTCAAGAAATCTTGTTTCCAGCTATTTAGGAGGGCTAATTCCTAGTAGCCTTTTTGGAGCAATTTGGTGTATCTTCCCTAGTAGATTGAATGCGCCTATGAAATCAGCATTGTTTAGGGTCATGGATGTTAGAAGGAGTCTAAAAAAACCCTAGATGAAGAACTGGTACCCTTGGAGCTATAGATGGACTTGAGGGTTAATAGCGGACTGGAGCCGGCTAGTAAGAAATTTGATGTTACTTTGTTGGTGTACCCCCAACTGAAGGATAAGGATCTCTTGAGCAAGGTCCTAGTAATTATAGGGTGTGAAGAAGCCCTAGTGGGTCTAGTGAATGACCTAAGGTAGCCCTGAGAGAGAGCTTGGGGTTTGGAAGCAAGGTTGGGGTGTTACATCAGAGTGGTATCAGAGCCAGTTAAAGATTTGGGAAAGGTAGTTAATGTTGGAAGCCGCTGAAGAATCAGTAGGAGAATCCATGATGGTGACAAATGTGGAGTTAGCTAAAGAAGTTGATGAGCAAAGGCAAAGAAATCAGCTTCTTGAAGAAGCACTAGAAGAGGTGAAGCAAAAACTAGATGCAGTTGTAGAGGCAGCCAAGAAAAGAGATGAAGAAGAAGATGGGAATGGTAAAAAGGTAGCAGAGGAAGATATTGTACCTGAACCTGATCCTATCTTGCAAGAAGATCCCTTCTTGAAGGCAATCAAAGCCTTAGGAGGTAAAGCTTTGGAAGGAGTGCCACTTTTCAGTGGTAAGATGGATATTGATGCAGTTATGGATTGGTTAGAGGGTATGGAGAACCACTTTGAGTGTGAGGGTATCTCAGAGGCACAGAAGGTTAAGGTTGCTAAGTCAAGGCTTAGAGGCTCAGCCTTAACATGGTGGAAGTATGTACAAGATGAAAGAGTCAGCATGTGCAAGAATCCAATTGCAAATTCGAGTGTTATGGCAAACAAAATCAAGGAGAACTTCCTACCTGAAGACTTTGAGATCCAACTCCATAAAAAGAGGCAAGGACTGAAGCAAAAAGATCTTGATGTGACCTCCTACACTGAAGAATTTCAGAGGTTGTGTTTGAGATCCAAGAAGCAAGAAGAGGAGTCACTCAAGGTGGCAAGGTATCTTGGTGGCTTGAAGTGGAACATTCAAGAGGAGCTTAGCTTATGGGCCCCTACCACTATCCAAAGATGTCATCAGCTAGCTTTGAAGGTAGAAGAAAAGAACAAGAGGAAAGGAGATTCTAACTTCAAAGATAGAGGCAAAGGAAGAAATCAGAAAAATCAAAGAGGAGGCTACCATGGCAAAGGTAGTGATCAAAAGAGCCAAAGTGAAAGCAAACCCATGGAGCAAACTATTGACCACTCTTCAAGAGGCGGTTATAATAGAGGGAGAGGCAATCAAGGAGGATCAAGTAGGGGTAGAGGAGGTAGGAGCAGCTCTTACTTTGCAACAATGAAGTGTTACAATTGTGGTCAACTAGGCCATCCTGCCTATAGGTGCCCGGACAAACCCTCTTCCTCAAGCCAAGATAAAAGGCTAGCATATGCACAAGAAGATAATAGAAGTTGCAAGGATGTTGACATAGACCATATTGAGTCTGAAAAAGGTGAGAACCTCATGTTTAGGAGGGTGCTGATCAAGCAACCAGCTTCTAATGAACCTAGACATAGAAGGGCATTGTTTAGGATCAAGTGCAAGATCCTAGGAAAAGTATGCAAGGTGGTGGTTGATTCTGGATCAACTGATAATGTAATATCAGAGGAGGCTATTACAAAGCTCAAACTGAAGAAGATACCTCATGACAACCCTTACAAAGTCACATGGCTTAACAAAGGTCAAAGCATCCTAGTGAATGAACAAGCATGGGTGGACTTCTCAATTGCAGGATATAAAGACCGCTTATTATGTGATATTTTGCCAATGGATGCTTGTCATCTTTTTCTAGGGAGAACTTGGAAATTTGATAGGGAAGTGGTCTATGATGGCAAGGAAAATACCATAACATTTAAGAAAGGAAGCAAGACCTTCAAAATTCAGTCATTGTTAGAAGGGGATGAACCACAGTCCAAGGTGCCTAATGTGCTGCTATGTGGAGAGAAAGAGTTTATTGGAGACCTCAAGCATGAGGAGAGCCAAGGATTTTCAGTCATACTAAAGGCTGCAAGTGAAGAAAAGCCAGTCCAAGAACCTTTACCAGCAGAGGTACAAGAGTTGCTTGTAAAGTATAAGGAGATTGTTAGTGATGGTACACCAGCTACCCTACCACCAAGAAGAGTTATCAGCCATCAAATTGACTTTGTTCCAGGTGCCTCACTACCTAATAAGGCAGCCTACAAGTTAACCCCAGATCAGAACCTTGAAGTGGCAAGACAAGTCCAAGAGTTGATGGACCAAGGTTTGATCCAAAAGAGCATAAGCCCTTGTGTAGTCCCGGTGGTTTTGGCATCCAAGAAGGGAGGAAAATGGAGGTTGTGTACTGATTCAAGGGCCATTAACCGCATTACAATCAGGTATAGGTTTCCTATTCCAAGAATTGAAGACCTTATGGATTGTCTAGGAGGTGCTATGTATTTCACTAAGCTGGACTTGAAAAGTGGGTATCACCAAATTAGAATAAAGGAGGGAGATGAATGGAAGACAACATTTAAGACTACTGATGGTCTTTATGAATGGCTTGTGATGCCATTTGGTCTTTCCAATGCCCCTAGCACCTTCATGAGGCTCATGAACGAAGTGCTCAAAGACTTCACATGCAGATTTGTGGTGGTGTATTTGGATGATATCCTCATCTACAGCAAGACCAAAGAGGAACATGTCAAGCATGTAGAAGCGGTTTTGAAGAGGCTTCATGAGGAGAAGCTATCTATCAACCTTGAGAAGTGTGACTTCTTCAAGCAAGAGTTGGTGTATCTAGGCTTTGTGGTGTCTAAAGGAACTTTGAAGATGGACAAGGAGAAAGTTGCTGCTATCCTAAGTTGGCCTACACCTACCACATCTAGTGAGGTAAGAAGTTTCCATGGTTTGTCTCAATTTTATAGGAAGTTCATTAGGAACTTTAGTGGTATTTTTGCACCATTTCTTGATACCATAAAGGGGGGAGTCAAGTCCAAGTTTAGGTGGACTTTAGAGGCTGAAAAGTCATTTGATATGTTAAAAAAACAAGTAGCTACTCAACCCATCCTAAAATTGCCTAGCTTTGAAAAGTTGTTCACCTTAGAATGTGATGCAAGTGGCCTAACAGTGGGTGGGGTGTTGAGTCAAGAAGGTAGACCAGTAGCCTTCTATACTGAAAAGCTAAATGAGGCCAAGAAGAAATACTCATCCTATGATCTAGAATTGTATGCCTTAGTCCAGTGTCTTAGGAAGTGGAGACACTATTTGTTGCCAAAAGAATTTGTTGTGTTTACAGATAATCAAGCTCTTAGCTACATCAACACACGGGAGAAGTTGAGCAATAGGCACTTGAAGTGGATGGAATATTTGCAGGCCTTCACCTTTACAATCAAGCATAAGAAAGGACAAATGAACAAGGTTGCTGATGCATTAAGTAGAAGGGTTTTAACAGTCCAAGAGATTCAGCTCCATAGCATTGGAGTGGAGAGTTTTCAGAATCTTTACAAGAACGATGAGGACTTTGCTGAAGCCTATAAGGTATGCATGGATTTTGGAAACCACTTTCATAGCAGATTTTCAGAATACACTTTGCAAAATGGGTTGCTATTTAAAGGTAACCAGTTGTGTGTACCAAGAGGTTCCATGAGAGAGAACCTAATACAAGAGAAGCATAATGGCAGCTTGAGTGGGCATTTTGGTATCAGCAAGACAATAGAACTAGTGCAAAGGTTCTATTATTGGCCTAAATTGGTCAAAGATGTAACCAAGTATGTGGAGCAATGTATGGTGTGTATGAAGGCAAAAGGAGGAATGAGCAATGCAGGTCTTTACCAGCCCTTACCAATTCCTAGCAGCCCATGGGATTGTGTAAGTATGGATTTCATTGTTGGTTTTCCTAAAACTAAGCAAGGGTATGATAGCATTTATGTTGTTGTTGATAGATTCAGTAGAATGGGACATTTCATTCCATGTAAGACAACTAATGATGCAAGTCATATAGCTCATTTGTTTTTCAAAGAGGTTGTAAGGATTCATGGACTTCCATTAATCATTGTGTCGGACCGAGATGTGAAATTCATGAGTCACTTTTGGAAGACTTTATGGAAGAAGCTTGGCACTAACATGTCTTTTGGTTCAGCTTACCATCCTCAAACTGATGGTCAAACTGAGGTGGTTAATAGAACTTTAGGTAACCTTCTTAGGTGCCTAACTAAGGAGTATGGTCAGACTTGGGATGTTATCATCTCACAAGCAGAATATGCCTACAATGATAGCAAGAATAGGACTACCGGAAAGAGTCCTTTTGAAATTGTTTATGGCATGCACCCAAGAGGTGTGTGTGAACTAAGGTGTCTTGGAAACATGGATCAGATTAGTGTTCAAGCTAAAGACTTTGTACAAACCATGAAGGAGATTTAGGAGCAAGTCAAGAAGACTATTCAAGACAACACTCTAAAACTCAAAGCCAAGGTGGATGAAAAGAAGAAGGATGTTCAGTTTGCTATTGGGGACTATGTGATGGTCCATTTGAACAAAGCAAGGCTTCAAAAAGGCATTCCTACTAAGTTACAGATGAAGAGGGTAGGGCCTTGCAAAATATTGGCTAAATATGGAGCAAATGCCTATAAGGTAGATTTACCTTCCGATTTGGGCATATCCCCTATTTTTAATGTGCAAGACTTGGTGGCATACAAAGGTGACCCATCTCAGCTCAGTCCCGATGTTCATGAAGATCTTGAACTTGCTTCAACACCTACAAACAACAAGTTGGAGGTAGAAAAGGTGTTAGATTCAAGGGTAAAGAAGACTACAAGGCACAAGGTTTACATGGAACACCTCATCAAATGGAAGGAGAAACCAATTTCAGAGGCTATATGGGTTGCTGAGACAGAGTTCAAGAAGGTTGGCATAGCTCTAGATTTGTTGCAAACTGATCCACCTTGAGTTCTTTGTTGGAGGGGGGAGTATGGTGCAGGAGCACCTAGGTAGGCTAAGTGTGAAACCTAGGTATTTCTTTATTTTTGGCTTGTAGTGATGCTAGTCACATCACTATTCTAATAATAGGTCCTATGTGGTCCTTAGGTGTGTTTAGGAGACTTGGCAAGACCCAAAGTGACCAAGTTGCTAGAAGTTGCCGACTATTGTCAACTAGGTGACTTAGGTCCGAAAAAGGCTAAAATGGTCTAGAAATGTTCCAATGGCTTTGAATTTTTTATTTGAAGTCATTTTATGCATATTATATGTCTACTTTGTTTTGTGCCAAATTTGGAGGTCTAACTCCATGTAGAACAAAAGTTGTTGAAATGTTGTCATGTTGTCATGACAACATTTTCTTGCAAAAAGCAACTTTTTGGCATTTGTGTGTTTAGAACATCCTAACTATTTAGAACAGTTATGGAACTGATGGAGGAGCCTGTAAAAACGTGAGGAAAACCATTTTAAGGGGGTTGGACAAGTTGGTTTTGCATTTTGTACGAATTGAGCAAGTATTTTGTGGCCGGTTTTATGCATTTGAAGGCATTTTTAATAGAGGAGGATTGAATGGCCTGATTTTTGTGCTGGAAAAGTTCTGAAATATTTTTTTTAATCTTTTTGTAGTGTTGGTTTGATCATTTTAATTCGTTTGCATTAGTGTAGAAAAATCTTTTTGTTCTTGGCAAGTTGCTGATCTGAACAGGGCTGCACTTAGAAAATGGGATCTTAGGGCCACTTCCCACCATTGGAAACCTCTGGTATTTTGGGATTTGGAACTAGGATCCATGTACATTATGTATCAAGAAGGAGGGCCCTTGAAAGAATCAGCAAGCATTTTTAAGGTGATGCCCTAGGCAAGCCAAATGCAACTTGGCTAGGAATCATAGTTGGAAAATGAGTTATGGAGAGGATTGAGTGTACAAATACCTTAATCCGGCTGCACAGCGAGTAATGAGAAGGTCTAACCTTGCTCCAGTCCAAAGGAGAGGTCTTGGAAAGGTGTCTAAGGTGGTTTTCCATCACAACAGCGATAAAGCACTTGAAATCCTCATTTTTGGCCTAAAACTGTACTTTCATTGTACGGAAAGTTTGGAGGCTAGAAAATTACAGAATCTTGAATTATTCTAAAAAGGGTATCCAAAAATATAATTTTTGTATAGGGTTGTTAAGAATTTTTTCAAGAAATCTTGTTTCCAGCTATTTAGGAGGGCTAATTCCTAGTAGCCTTTTTGGAGCAATTTGGTGTATCTTCCCTAGTAGATTGAATGCGCCTATGAAATAAGCATTGTTTAGGGTCATGGATGTTAGAAGGATTCTAAAAAAACCCTAGATGAAGAACTGGTACCCTTGGAGCTATAGATGGACTTGAGGGTTAATAGCGGACTGGAGCCGGCTAGTAAGAAATCTGATGTTACTTTGTTGGTGTACCCCCAACTGAAGGATTAGGATCTCTTGAGCAAGGTCCTAGTAATTATAGGGTGTGAAGAAGCCCTAGTGGGTCTAGTGAATGACCTAAGGTAGCCCTGAGAGAGAGCTTGGGGTTTGGAAGCAAGGTTGGGGTGTTACATCAGGTGACTTAGTGAACACTGCAAAACTTGACATATAAACTATATCACTTAGTTGACACTACATAGCTGGGTCAACACTATATTTGCATTACTAAAGTTGTGAGTTTGGTAAACACTATGAAGCTTGGTTTACACTGATAATCACTAACTTGGTAGATACTGCTTAGTCCAAGTTGAATAATTTTCTTGGAACTCAGTAGTAACTATAGAACTTGGTAGAGCCTAAATTACTTGGTTAACACTATAAACTACAAGATAAGCTCTGTAGCTGCTAACCATTTGATTAAGTGTGTGTGTATCACTAATAAAAAAAAACTTGATTATAATGTCAACAATCTCCCCTTTTGGCATTACTAACAAAAACACTTATCAATCAAAACTGAATTCTCAAAACGTTCAAAAAAATCTTTATTCTCCATCCTATGTCTTTAAATTGATAACATACTCTATTTTTGAGATTTTTCAAAAAAGATTTTTATCTAAATATCTATACATGTATATGTATTATGATGCTCCCCCATACATATATATTCAATATACTTTACATGTCTTTATAATATATCTTATTTTCATATCTTCTCCCCTTTTATTGCATTATCACATATTCTCCCTTAATGCTTATCCCTTATTACATATTCATCCCCTTTTCGACATAAATGCCAAAGATATATGCTATGTAGTAATACTAAAATGTGACAAGAAGTTAGAATGTACCTTTAAAATCAATGACATTGTCTTGTCCCAATTTTCTTGTAACACCTTACTTATATGTAATGCAATCTAAACTTTTGCTAATAACTCCATCATGTGATCAGCTATGGAGAAGTTGTTGAAATGGATGAGATTTTTGGCATGTGCAATGTGTTTTTGTAATGCATCCATGTTCAAAAGAATCATGCCTTGTATGTTTACAAGTGTGGCTCTTATCCTAGCTTCTTCCCTTAGTAATTTTGCATGCATATTAGTTAGAAATCTGATTTTTGTGTAATGAGCAGAACTATAGCTTGAGTCAAGTGAAAACTGGTGTGCACTTGCCTTTAGGTCTTTATCTATTTTGGATAGTTTATTTTTGATATCCTAACTAAAGATAGATGTATCACATAGTTTACTGAAAAGAGAAGTGACATTGTTGGCAAAGGTTTCCAATGTGTTGATAATAGTAGACAAGTCTACTTGATATATTGCAATCTTCTGTGCAACTAGCTCCAATACTTTATTTTCGAATTTCTTCTTTTCTCTTTACAAATAAATTTCTTGCCCATTTAGATATTCATTGAATTTCTAAACAACTTTTTCTAATTGAGCCAAAATAGGTTGAGAAGTATCAATCTTGGTGCTAAGTGCATCTACAAGTATGTTCTTTGCATCTTCAAGCACATGTTTTTCTCTATTTCTCTCCTCTCTAAGCCTCTATTGCTTAGCTTTCTTATAAAAAATCTCACCTACTATATGCATTTGATCAGGATTTAGAGTAAAATATCCCAATTCAAGATAACTATATCCTCATCAAGATCAATGTCTTCTTCTTTAGCTTTGTCTTTGCTAGAAACCTTAGTACTCAGTTGAGGCTTTCTCTCAACTGTCTTTGTACTAACTGATAAGTAGGAGATAATTTCCACAGCAAAATCACTACTTTGTAATTGTCCTTTTCCTCCATTTATTCTCATGAGAGATGGATTTGTGTTGAATCACTACTCATGAAACATGGGTCAATGAGTTTGACTCAAAATCACACCGTTAAATCCTGATAGCAATATCACAATTTGTACTAACTACTTGTACACTAGGAATAGTAACAATAGTGGAAATAGGAGGACTAGCAAAAAAAGTAGATATTGTATTGATTGTAGAAATACCTAGTTCTTGAGTAGCCAAATCTGTTGAAGGAAGAAGCATTGACTGCTCAATAGATCAAGTGTTGATAACTTTAGTTAATAAAGTACTTAGTTGAGTAGGTGCAAAGATTGGTTGAGTGCTTGGATTTGTAGTGTTTGCCACAACCAACTCGGCAGAAGCTTTCTCTTAGCTTGATGGTTTTAAAGCTTTGCTCGAAGAGTGAGGAAATGAGGCCATAACCGCTACTACAATCTTGTCAGGGTCAGTTTCCTCAATGCTCTGAATCTTAGGGAGAGCCTCTTTGGTAGATTCCTATTCTTTCTCCTCATCATCTTTATTATCATCATTTTTTTCTTCTTCATCATAATTGTCCTTTTCTTCCTTGTCATCTTCATCATCATTGTCCTTTTATTCCTTGTCATCTTCATCATCATCTTTATCATTGACATGAACAAAAAAATCACTCTTCTAATGAAGATTTTAGATATTCTTCCATGTATTAGTGGCATTCTTCAACACCTATTCAATGTCATTAACTAGTATCAAGTAGGTATTAAATTTCAAAGTGGGTTTTTCTTCATTCTTCTTTATGGACTCTTTTACTTCTTTGTTATTAAGACTAGGCATGAGTTGCCTCAGAGTCTTCTCATATATATCCTTTGCAGATTTCTTAGCATGTTCCCATCTTGGCTTGATTCTTTCCATCAATTCATTGGGAATTTATTGTGCAAGTTGGTCAAGCAAATATTTCTATTTATCTAGTTTAGACATAATCATGTCTTCAATTTGTTTTGTCTCCTCTACATTTCTGGTCTCATATCTTAATGATTAAAATTTTCCATGCGAGCTCCAAAATCAATCTCTTTCAGTTTCTCATGAAATGTAGGTGGAGGCCATTTGAAACAACATCCTCTACTTCTTCACCCAATATCAATTTCTTTCTCGATGACCTTCTACTGAATACATCAGTAAATGACTTGGTAGGTCTAGTTATGATAACCTTATCTTTCTTTCCAATTGGCTCTTCTTATTTTGATTTAGTTTTATCTATCTCATCTTCTACTTCATCTTCTATCACGTCATCTCCTTTTCCTTTTGTTAATAGGAGAGTAGAACTAGTTTGTCTCAGTTTTGCTCTCCTCTTCTTTCCTTTGTTGATAGCTTAAGGAAGGTTTATTTTTAGTTCAAATTTTTCTTTGGCTTCATGATATGTACCAAAATATGTAGCCTTGGGATCCATAAGTTCATTCAAAAATGCCTCAATGATGTCCCTAGTGTCATCAAGGTTAACCTCATATGCTAGAGGCTTAACCCACACTACTCTAGGTTTGACTGCTTGTATGTATACCTTGTCACAGTCTACCATAAAACAAACATCATCCTTGTAATCTTCTACAAGTTTCTTGGGAATTCTGAATTTGTTATTCATCTTTTCTTTGAATGAATAAAAATAGTTATCCATGATATTGACATAGTTCTCACCCATTTCTGCTATATTGATGCAGGAGCATCCAGAGGTATAAGGGCAATCCTATGTCACCCAAAAAAATGTACTTAGACTTAGTTTCTGTTTCATGTGTTTTCATTTTTGGACACCCATTTGGGTCAAATAAAGGTTCCAACTCTCACAATTCCACTATCAGTGTGCTAGAAAATCCTGAAAAAATAGGAGCATGTAATTGGGCCATCATTTTGGTAAACTAGAAGGTGTGAATTGGCCAGATGAATGTAATTATGATTTAGAACATTCCAGAAAAAGAATTGGGTCAAAAGGCCCCATGGTTTGAAAGTTATTGCAGTTTTTCAGGTTTTGGAGACCTCTTGAGAATGCTTCAAAGTCAAGTTAGGGGCATTAAATGACCTCAAAAAGGGCCAAAAAATGGGGGATGAGCGAAGCCTATCCATAGGGCTATAGAGTGCTTTGAGAGCTTTCTGAAAATGTAAATGGTTCGTCAATCGGAGCTACAGTTCAAAAGTTATGCCTCCCAAAAGTTTGGTTACCATTTTTGGATTCTTCTAGATTTGTGTCGACTTCTAACGCAGCTTCTGGAACCTTTTATTTGGTCGGTGGATGCCTACTAGCACTTTCTAGAATGTATTCCTAGTCCTTAACCCTTCGGGGTCTATTTAAGGAGATTCCTGGCATTGTAAAAGTAGTTCGGAGTGGAGTTTGAGAGGAGGTACTGAAAGGAGAAATTATCTCCACATTTATGCTATTGTAAGCCCTTAGGGCATGTTTTGAAGTTTATTTTTTCTGTACTGAATGTACTAGCTTATTTTTCAGCTAATACAGTTTCCCTTTTCTGTTGTGTCCATTCGGTTCTTGGCTTGTGTCCCCATCATATATACTCATTGATCTGGTATAGTACAAGCACATCTTTTCTCCATACAACTACACCTTTTCAAGGGAAAAAAAATTGCACAAAGAAGAACAAAAAAGTTAAAAGTGAACCAAATTTACACGAGTTATTCTTTGAAGTTCTAATGCTCTCCATGTTTTGGTTGAATTGGTTCAACATTGGCTCAGCAAGGTCAAAGGTCATTTTGTTCTTTCTCATCTTGAGAATGAGATCAATACCTCATATGATACATTTTTGAGATGATTGGAGCTATATAATTTATGTGTTATTACATGAATTCCAAACTTCAACTACATAGTTGATCTTCATGCCTCTTACATCCCATTGAGCATGAGTTTTCCTTTCTAGTTGTACCCAACTTAGGGTTTTAGTAGTTTTTGCCTTGGTCAACATTGGGAGCCTCATGATTCAATGAATCATTTTCTTCATTATGGGAATATGCTACTCCAACCATAGCTACCCATTGTGTATACGGCTAAGGATAAACCTTATCCATTTTATCTGAAAGTCTTGGGGTATATATGGAATGTGGGTTAAACCCTCAGTTTTCAAGTGTTGATGCTCTAGTTTCAATGCACCATTCACAAACAACTTTTGTAGAGTTTCATCCATTTCTAGGGTTCCAATGTCTTGAATCAAACAACAAAAATGCAAGAAAATATCAATTAACCAATAGTACCTTTGGTGAAATCTATTGGTTGAGCTCTAATTGGATCAAGCATTTCTACAATTGTCAGACTTATCTTGAAGTCTAGTGCTTTCCACTCAACTCCTCGAACCAACATCTTAGACCCCTTCTTAGCTTTGCTGCTAGAGGATATCATGCTTGGTAGGGTTTATGAAAACATGAAAACTTCATCCACAAATTACATAGATCACTTGGATGTAGAGAAATCGATCTTCGCATATAGCTCTTTGAAAATTCACGGTGACAAATGAATTCAATTTCATCCTTTTAACAAATTTCACTATCCAATCACCATAAATGCTTGGTACGTTCATTTGCTTGGTGACAAACTATCTTCCACTTGGTTTGATCTTATTTCTCGGTAGACTCATCTATGACTCAGTGTCCACACAATGACTTAGTTACTCTCGACCTTGCTCAATAGGGTCTTTCAACCCAGCCTAGCTCGGTAAGGTCCAAAATTTCTTTAGACACTCGATGATCCCTTTACATCTTAAATGTTGATATGGATCTTTCCTTCTAGCTAATTGGAACTGATATAGGATGTCTACTTTAGAATCTTAGTTCCAGTTATCTTTGTGGGAGATCAAGTAGAAATTCTTGAGTCACCCAATTCTTGAGTGACACGTGCTTCAATACTCGAACTTGCATTCTTAGAAGATTTCAAAATCCGTTGTTGTCTCATCTTCTTTCTAATATTGTTAGCCTTGGCTTTCTTTTCATCTTCAATTCTTCCAGTGTTCATATAGCTCTTGGCAAGGTTTCCAATTTTTGTACAAATAAAACATCTTCTAGTGGTGTCTTGTGTGCTCATGTGATGTTTCACACAGTTTATTCCAATGTGTCCAAATTCTCCACAATAGTGACATCTGTACCATGTATTGTAGTTCCAACCAAATATATTTTTTACAATCTATTTTGCTAGGTTCAATATCTTGGTTTTTCATTTAGAAGATTTGTGCCCATGCTTCTTGCATTTGTGACATTTGCTTTCAAATTTAGGTTTTTCTTTACACTCATTAGCTCTATGACTATGCTTATTGAAATTATAACATTTTCCATTGAATTTAGTTTTATCACTACTCCAACATTTGTTCGATGTATGACCTAACTTACCACAATGATTGCAAGTAGGTCTTTGATTCTTTTGAGCTCCTTGCTTGGTTGATTCACCTTCTTCTATATATCTAATTCCTGCTTTGCCTTTTTGTCTATATTGGTTTTGCTCATTCAATTGATTCATATCTTCTTGAGACTTCATCACCCTCTCAATGGTTTGCTTTTCAATGTTTAGATCATTCTACAATCTTTCATTTTCTGATCTTAGATTCATGATTTATTCATTTGTATTAGTAATCTAATCAATGAAGTCTACCTGTTGAAAGGATAGATGTTGAATTTCATTGTTCTCTCCTTCTATCTCTTCTTTTATCTTATTTTTCTCTTCCATGACTTCACACAATCTTAGAGACTGATTTTCTTACTCTCTTTTCAGCTTTCTTACTTCTTCTTGAAGGTTACCATTCCTTTTTTATAGTTCTTTTATTGCCTCATTAGCTTAATCTAAATTACTTTCTAAATAGATATCTTCAATTCTTTATTCAATGTATAGTTTTTCACTCATCTGCACTACAAGATCTTTTCTTCTTTTTAAGGATTGAGAGTGTTGCTCCTTTTCTTTCTTAAGTTTCCCAATAGCCAATTCCAAATCTAGCTTTTCATTGTCAATAGCCTTATCAAGTCTAAATACCTCAATTGCCTCTAATTTTTGCTCCAGTTGTTAAACTTCTTCTTTGAGAACCACAGAGCTCTGATACCAATTGTCAAAAATATAAGATAGGCCAGGTTACTGAGAGGGGAGGGGTGAATAAGGAACCAATAAAACTTAATTTTAATTCACTAATTAATCCTTCATATCTAATCTGATTTAATTGCATGCACAAAAAAGTTGAAAGCATTAAAACATTCATAACACTTTGACACACAATATGGTAACCTAGAAACCTTTCAAATAGAAAATAAAATTGGGGTGGGAATGATACCCACAAGCTTTAGCACTACAATATAAAGTTGGCCTATTAAGGCTTACAATGATCACTTCTAATTATCTACCCTATTAGGAGTAATAAGAACTACTAGGTCCACCTTGCAAAAGGATATACAAACATATAGTGAAGTATGCAATACGTAAAGAGATTTACAAAAGACTATTAAACCTACCTTGTGAAAGGATTTAACTGTACCACCTATTAGGATGAATCAATGGCTGATCTCCAATCTGCAACCTTGATTTTTTGAATGAGATTCCTTTGGAGTGTAATGATCACCTTGTTTTGATAGATAAATCATTGTTTCTCCTTATACTGCTTGTCGCCTTCTTACTTTGCACTTCTACTCTTATACATATCTTTTTATATTCATTTCATTCTATTTTGATGTGATACAATACATTAAATATATACCAATCCAATTTACAATTCATCAAAGTTGGCTACAATACAAGTTTCACCAAAATACACAAAGTCGGACCAACTACAAGTACTTAGGTTTTGAAGACAAACTCGATGAGGTCCTAACACTCAGCAAACATTTTCAACACTTTGTCATTATCATTCACTTGGTAGATATAGAAGCTTGGTTCATACTAATCATTTCAAGTAGTCTAAACTCGGTTTACAATGGTGACTTGGTGAACACTACAAAACTTGGCATATAAACTGAATCACTTTGTCGACATTGCATAGCTCAATCAATACTATATTCACATTACTGAAGTTGCAAACTTGGTAAACACTATGAAGCTTGGTTTACACTGATCATCGCTAACTTGGTAGATACTACTTAGTGCAAACTAAATATTGTTCCTAGAAGTCGGTAGTAACTATAGAACTTGGTAGAGCTTAAATTACTTGGTTAACACTGTAAACTACAAGATAAGCTTAGTAGCTACTAACCATCTAATTTTGTGTGTCACTAATAAAAAAACTTGAGTATAATGTGAACATGACCTAAGATTTTAGTAGCCTAAGATTTCTTTGTCATTGGATACCCTGTTATCCTATGAATCATCTTCTTCATAATGGGATAGGTATGATCTAACTAGAATGACATGTCATGAACTCATCTTATTAAAAGAGTAATCCATTTGATTCAAAAATTCTTTGGCATGTGGATGATGTTAGTCAAACCCTTGACCTCCAAATGCTTGTGTTTTGGCTTTAGCACATCATTTTCACATAATGCACCATATGCCTCATCTAGCTCAATATTCCCTAGTTCTTGAATAGAGAAATGATAAAATAATCTGAAGTCATGAATGAGAAGTACCTTAGGAGGAATTGATGAGTGTGTTGCTTCTAGATCCTTCTCCTCAGCAATTGTTGGATATAGCTTAAATTTTGGAGGAATACATTCTAAACTTTTTACAAACATTTTTGAACCCTCTTTGACCTTTGCACTAAAAGATGTTGTCATACTACTTGGTTGATGAAGGATTTGAAGATGGTGACTTTTCTTGAGACTTTCCTTCAACAAACTTGCCCTAATCACTTTGGGGGCTCAAAGAATGTTGCACTCTTTAGAAAACTCTGAATTCATGGTGAAAATGAAACCACGATTTCTCCTTTTCATCATTTTTTTGATGTTAGGTCTTCATTGAATGCTCCATAACTAGGTAGGTAGAAGAATCTTGGTTTGATCTTCAACCCTTGAATGCTCAATTATCACTAAGTAACCATGCTTGGTTGAGTCAATGACTCAGTCAAGTCTATTTATGCTTGGTTAGGTCTAAGGAGTGACTTGGTTTGGTCTAATAGCTCGGTTAGGCCAAAGGAGTGACTCTGTTAGAACTAACAACTCAGTCTAGTATGAGTCTTTCTTTTGTCCAAGTGCATCTGATATGCTGATTTGGACTTTTTGTGCTTAGATAACTAGAATTGATGTGGAATATGAATTTGATCATAGCTCCAATGGTCTCCTTGCCTATTCAAGTAGAGATAATTTAATTACCTAATCCATTGTCTTGGGTATCAATAACCTCATTGTACTCACTTGAATTCTCTAGAGATTTCCTCACCCATTCCTGCTTCATTTGAGTCGTAATCTTGTTAGCCTTTGATTTCTTTTCATCATCAACTTTACCTCTATTCATGCAATTCTTTCCTAAATGACCAAGTTCTTTTCACACATAACATGTTTTGGTAGGATTTATTTTTTATGAGGTGAGTCCTCATGCTATTAGCTCCAATGTGTCCAAACTCTCCACATAGATAACATATGTAACAAGTATTGTAGTCCCAACCAAAGATTTATTTACCAAGTTGTTTAGTAGGATTCCAATTCTTGGTTCTACACTTTGAAGATTTATGACCTTGTTTGTTGCATGTAAAACATTTTCCTTCAAACTTGATTTTTTTTGTGCATTCACTTGCTCTATGTCCAGGTTTGTCACAACTATAACATTTGCCATTAAATTTTCACTTTCCATTGCTCCAACATTTGTTTGATGTATGTCCTACCTTTCTACAATGATTGCATGTAAGTCTTTTATTGTTTTGAGCTCCTTATTGTATTGACTCTCCTTGTTCAGTATAGCCCAATCCTACTTTCCCTTTATGTCTATTCTGAGATATTTTAGCTAATTGATCTATGCTTTCTTGTGATCTCATCATTCTTTCATTGGTTTCTCTTTTTGCTCTAAGATTATTCCCGAGTCTTTCATTTCTATCCTTAGATTGATGACATCTTGATTTGCATTGTTCAACTGATTTTCTATATTTGCTTGATGTAGTGAAAGTTGGTGGATTTCATTTTCTTTTTCTTAAATCCTAGTGTTGAGTAGTCTTTTGTCTTCTTCTGCCATATTTTTGTCATTTTTAGCTTGATTCTTTTGTTCCATGACTTCACATATCCTAACTGAATGAATCTATCGTTCTTTTTTAATTTTTTTGACTTCTTCTTGAAGAATAAGGTTTCTTCCAAGTAGATCTTCTATAGCTACATTTGCTTCATACTTCTTTCTTTGCAAATATCTTCAATTCTTTCTTCTATGTAGAGATTGTCATTCATCTTTTCTGCTAATTCTTTCTTCCTTTTCAGAGACTAAGAGATTTGCTCCTTCAGTTTCTTGATTTTTTCCATGCCACATGTAGATCTTGTTGGAATTTACAAGTGGGAAGATTTACTTCTGGGGTGGGGTGAATTAGAAGTAACTAATTGTAACCTCTTCAAAACCTTTTAAATGAAAACATTCACATACATCTAATTCATCTAAAAGACATGCATGAAAACAGATAACACAAGATTTGGTAACCCAGAAACCCTCCAAAATGAGAAGGTAAAACTGGGGTGGGGATGACACCCACAAAGTATCACTACAACAATATGTAACTGTTTAAGGTTACAAAGTTTGACCACTTCCAATGGTCTGCCCTATGAAAGGCCTATCCTATTAAAGACTTTACACCCTATTAAAAGTGACCTGGTTAAAGGATTTACAAACACACACTTGGAATGTTACCTTGTTAAAGGATTTAGCACCTTGTCTAAAGGCTTACAACATGGCTATTAAACCAACCTATCATCAAAAGATTTTCATTCCTAAAAAAATTGTTAGAGAGTATTAGAAAGTTTTGACTCGGTGACTTGCAATCCTTAATTGTTAATTCCAGATCCTTGTTATGCTCTGTCTACTCTAATCCTTGCTTGATCTGATATGTCATTCTCAAAACTTTGATACTTTGTTCTCGATCAACTAAATTCTACAATGCTTCTCTATTCTTCTCTAAGTTTTTACACCCTTTTGCACTTCACTATAATTCACCCATACACTTCTCACATGTGCATACATAATGGGGTTTCCTCCCCCTTTTAAAGGCTTCAAAGACTTAGGGTTAGGTGTGAATCTACGATCAATATTTACTCTTCATTTCTTGCTCAATTCTTGCACTTTTCCTATTGGTTGCATGCCTTCTCCATTTTTCTTATTAGTTGCATGCTAATTACATAGGTAATGCAAAAGATTTGATCTTATCTTCAAGATCCTTCGAGATTCATCCTGAGTTGGCTCAAAAATGGTTTACATCTGAGTTTGTGAAGATACAAACTCATATGTTGATTCTGTGTTACTTGGCACTTACTAGTTGTTGATGCTTGGCACATATAGGAATTCTATCTCACTTGGCTCCTATAGTAATTCTATTTCACTCGGCATCTATACTTTGCTTGGCATCTATAGTGACTTGGCATCACTTATCACTTAGCACTTGAACTTCGCTCGGCACCTGAAGTTCACTTGGCACCTATTGAATTCTCTAGCTCAGCACACATTGTAGCTAGGCTTCTATATTATACTTGGCATCATCTTGAGAATTGGTTGTGTGTTGACATTCAATCGTCAAAACCAATATGAGACTAACAGATCCAAATTTTCATTCTCAATGGTTTTCTCAAGCTTATTGATATGAGAACCTTTCTTTGATACCAATTGTTAGAAATGTAATCCAAACTAGGTAATTAAGGGGAGGGAGAGGGGGTGTTGGTGAATCAGGAACCACTTAAACTTCTTCAATGAAACCACTTTGTTAAGTTGTCTTATCTACATGCATGCAGGAAACATAAAGCAATAAAGTAACAACACCATAACACAATACTTGGTAACCCAAAAACCCTCCAAGTAGAAGATAAAACTGGGGTGGGGATGACACCCACAATTCTTCACTACAATAGTAATAAAGTTGGCATGTTAAGGCTTAAAAATGATCACTTATGGTGATCTTACTCGGTCAAGAGCAATAAGGGCTATTAGGTCCACCTCGTGAAAGGATTTATACAATACAGTTAAGTATGAACTACATTAGGAGTTTGTGCAAAGGACTATTAAGTCCACCTGGTTAAAGGAATTGGGACTGAATGCACCTATTAGGATGAATCAATGGATTGATCTCTAAAATGCAACTATGATTGGTGATGAAGATCCTTTGAAGCAAACTAATCACCTAATTGTGATAGATGAGTCTCTTCCTTTCCTTGGAATGCTTGTAGCCTTCAAACAATCTATTCTTCCATATTTGCTAATGTTCTTCATTTTCATATATCCTATCCTTGAATAAACAAAATACTTCATACATATCTCTATCCAAATAATTCTTTCATAGGTTGGCTACAACATAACTAATTCCAAAAGCAATTATCAAGTCAGCTTAGTGTTGTAACTCGGGTCCAATGGCTTACTTGGGCGATGTTGAAGATATTCAAGAAACACTATCACCTTGGCTAACTTTGGCACTTGGCTGATATTGGATGCTCAGTTCATGTTGATCACTTGGTAGATACTTTTGACTCACTTCACATTGTTCTGCTAGCTTGATTATCACCTTGGAACAAAACTGCTCTATTGACAAAGTTCACATTGGAGCTCGATTGACACCATAAATTTCTACAAGGTTAACTTTGTTTGATTGGTTCCTTTGTGAAATTGGTTAACATTACATACTAGTAGCTTGGTTACTACTATATTTTCATTATGACTAAGTATTTTGACACCAATTGACAACATATCTTGCAATGAGATTAATACTTTTTCTATCGAACTCGATGAACCATGTATCATGAGTAGTGATTCACAACGAATCCATCTCTCATGAGAATAAATGGAACACTTAGCACTCATTGGATCTAGGTGATGTTCACAAAGGTGAAGTACTAAGACTTCCCAAGAGGTCACCCATCCTAGTACTACTCTAGCTCAAGCGCACTTAACTACAAAGTTTCCTCCATGATTAAACTCACTCTACTTGCAACCCCATTTGCAAAACCTTCACCAAGTGTTGTGCCTCATGAACCATTCATTAGAAAGCCCCTTAAGCCCATCAATTGATATGTAGGAGGTAATTTCCACAACAAGTCAAATTGTGATATTGCTATTAAGATTTAACGATGTAGTTTTTTAGTCAAACTCGATGTCTCATGTATCACAAGTAGTGATTCACAAGGAATCCATCCAATGAGTGCTAAGTGTTCCATTTATTCTCATGAGGGATGGATTTGTTGTGAATCACTGCTCGTGATACATGGGTCATCGAATTTGACTAAAAAAATACATTGTTAAATCTTGATAGCGATATCACAATTTGACTTGCTATGGAAAATACCTCCTACTTATCAATTGATGAACTTAAGGGGCTTTAGATAATTAATGGTTCATAAGGCACAACACCTGGTGATGGTTTTAAAAATGGGGTTGCAAGCAAAATGAGTTTAACCATGGAGGAAACTCTATAGTTAAGCGCACTCAAGCTAGAATAGTATTGGGATGGGTGACCTCCCGAGAAGTTCCAATGCTTCACCTCTGTGAGCATCATGTGGATCTAATGAGTACAAAGTGTTCCATTTATTCTCATGAGAGATGGATTCGTTGTGAATAAATCTTGATAGCAATATCACAATTTTAAAATAATTTTAATAGAATCTTTCTATTTTTAAGAAATATTTATATTATAATTTTTTATTTGTTTATAATTGCTAAACAGAAAATAAAAGTAGATATTTATTAAAAATGCATGCTTAAACAAAATTAAAACTAATTGTTTCTTTAGAAAAATAAAATTGAATGATAAATAGTTTTAAAGTAAAATCTAGATTTTATTAGAATCTTTCTACAATATTTTAGAAATCCTTTTATAGTTTAAATTACAAAATGAAAATATTAATAGTTTTAGATATGCATTTGTAAAAAAATGTCACAAACTTTCAATGATAGGCCCCAACTTAACAACTACGACTTCAATCCAGGATTAAGCGAAATATTTAGATTTGTAAATATGTTTATATACAAATTTCTCATTCATAATGCAAGGTGAAAATGAAAACTGAATCCCAACAAACATACAAACCCATAGAAGATGCTCGCTAGCAAGAAGCCAATGTACTAAGATCTCTAAATGCCCCCTACCATTTTATTATACCCAACTATCATCAACACCTTTGATTCCATCATCTACACGAGCCTTAGACACACTATGAATTTGATTACAAGCACTTAAATGATATTTCTGCCTAATTTAAGCAGAAATATTTTTCCTTCAATTTTTTACGAACAAAATTGAGTTTGCATGAGACAATGGTTGCTTAAAAACAAACTGTAAAATTGAGTTTGCATGAGACCATCTACCTAGCAGCCGCACGGGAGCTCGTCTACGATGCATGGATAAACTTCTAAAAACGGATATGTAGCAGTCTCTGAATGAGGAATGAACGAATGTAGAAGATCGGTCCAAGAATTGGAGATTTTTCTGAAACGAATTGTCCAGATTGTCAAGATTGGCCATTTCTTTATTGCATTTAACTGCATTCTCATAATATAAGATTCGTCAATTCTGCTGTGTAGACATTCAACAGCCATAGTGTAGGTGGAACTTAGAAGTATGAAGATGTTTGAAATCTGATAGAACGCAGAGCGTTTCATGTTTTAGTAAATGCAATTAATTGTGCATTCCAAAGTGTAATGTCCGATTAAGTTCGGCTTTTTTTTGCATGGGAATTGTCAAGCTGGCACTAGAATATAGAGGTTTCTTTTTACTTACACCTTTTTTTGGATGATTTTCTATATAGAGGTTTGATGCTGTTCCATTAGGATCAATCTCTTAACTTTTAGTAAACAGGATTTCAACAGCATATGTATCTATTACCATCGAATATAATATAATTTGAATTTGAATTCTGTCTATGCAAAGTCTTGTGATATATTTCTGATTGAAATCCAATTAACTCTTCTAAAAACTGGGGGCAATGTTGCTTAAAAATTTCTGAATCACATGAGACAGACTCTACTGGATCATGTATAAATTTGCATGCTTAACCTGGTATGCGTAATTTAATCCCAACTGGCAGACATGGATTGTTGGGTGCAAATGTGAAGCCCAACGGTCACCTTTTTTAATTATGCTCATTTTATTATTGTTTCCTCCAAATTCTTTGTCTCTTCACTTTCTTTGAGACTTTATAAATATGTTTTGGAGATTGATCATTGTATATTGTATTCGAAGAGCTGAAGCAACAGCTGTGATGTAAAGTTCAATTATTTACATTAATAGAGATCTTCCCTGCAGTGTGGACGTAGCCACAATTTGTGGTGAACCACGATAAATCGTGTCTTTGCGTTTCTCTTTTCTTTTGCTTGTTCTGTTCATTTCCAGTTTGCACTTTCAGCGAACTTCACAATTGGTATCAGAGTTTGGCGTAGATGCTGGAATTGATTTTGGTATTTGAAAATCCAGAGTCATGGAAGATTTGCGAGTGCAGAAATTCTCAAGACAGAATTTCATTTTGTGAAAAGTTCAAATGCGTTCATTGTTAGTCAAGCAAGACTTGGCAGTAGCAATTAATGGAAAGACAAACAAACTGATTGCAATGACAGATGAAGATTCGGTTAAAACTGATGATAAAGCAAAGGCAACAATATTTCTTTCTTTATCACAGAATGTTTTATTCAATGTTCACAACGAATCTTCGACAAAGGAAGTTTCGAATAAACTTCAAACTATGTACGAAACGGCCTCAGTTGCAAATAAAATATTTATTATGAAGAAGCTCTACAAGTTGAAAATGAAAGATGGGACTGCGATGTCGAATCATATAAATGATTTGAACACCTTGCTATGCCAAGCAACCTCTGTTGGCATGACACAAGATGATGAATCTAAAGCTATCATCTTGTTGTGTTCATTATCGGACAGCTGGGATCCCGTTGTTACAGCAGTTAGTACTTCTAACTCCTCAAAGAGCAAGCTGGTCTATGATGAAGTTATGGCAACTCTACTTAGTGAGGATATGCGGAGAAGCAATAAGGAATCCTCATCCGGTGAAGCCTTAACAGCGGTCAGCACTGAAAATAGAGGAAGGAGCCAAAATAGAGGAAGGCACAATCATCATAGAAGATCAAAATCAGCTAGGCGCTCGAAGTCAAGGGAAAGGAAAGGAGGAGACTGCTGGTTTTGTGGTAAAAGTGGTCATGTGAAAAAAGATTGTAGAGGTTATAAGAGAGCACAAGAACGAGTGCGAGAAAGTCAAGCCAACACCGTCTATGACAAAGATGAAAGCGTGTTGATTTTATCTACAACCGAAACCACTTCAGCCTCATGGGTTTTGAATTTTGGCGCATCATTTCACGCCACCTCATGTACGGAATACTTTTCAAATTATCAAGAAGTTAAGTTCGGTGAAGTATATTTGGGTGATAATAAGACATGTGAAATAATAGCAAAAGGAGATATTTTATTATCTTTGAAAGGAGGTGTTAAATGGCTATTAAAAGATGTGTGTCATGTTCCAAAACTAAAGAGAAATCTGATTTCCGTAAGTCAACTATTTACACAAGGTTTTGTCACTTCTTTAACTGATTCATGGAAAGTCACAAAAGGATCCATGTTAGTTGCAAAAGGAGACAAGATTGGGAGCTTGTATATTGTAAAAAATATCGGTGAAGTGGGGGCTGCCATGATAGTTGAAGATAGCAATTCAGAATTGTGGCATCAAAGGCTCGGTCACATGAGCAAAAAGGGCCTTGCTGTTATGCATAAAAGGGAACAATTACCAGAACTGAAATCAGTTGACTTACAATTTTGTGAACATTGTCTTTATGGAAAACAGAAGTGGGTCAGCTTCTTGAGGACTGGACATGAAAAGAAAGGTACTCCTTTGGCTCTTGTTTATTCTGATGTGTTCGGACCCACCGAGGAAAGCTCTATTGGAGGAGCAAACTTCTTTGTCACCTTCCTTGATGATTGCACAAGAAAGGTATGAATTTACATTTTGCATAAGAAATCTGATGTTTTCAGCAAGTTTAAAATCTTTAAAGCTTTAGTGGAGAATCAATCTAGCCACAAAATAAAGTGCTTGCAAACGGACAATGGCAAAGAGTTTTGTTCATCAGAGTTTGATTCATTTTGTGTGGATAATGGCATCCGTAGAATTAAGATTGTTCCATTCACCCCGCAAGAAAATGGAGCAGTGGAGAGGATGAATAGAACAATCCTTGAGAAATCTCGTTGTATGCTCTCTAATGCCGTTTAGGCAAGGAGTTTTGGGCAGAGGCATGCAATACAGTGGTATATTTAATCAACCGAAGTCCCTCTTCTTGGTTGGACTTTGGCATACCTGAGGAAGAGTGGCTAGGAAAGAAAATCTCATATTCACACATCCAGGTGTTTGGATGCGAAGCTTATGTACATGTTCCAAAGGAGAAAAGAAAAAAGCTTGATCCAAAATCACAAAAAGGTATTTTTGTGGGCTATGGTGAAGACCAGTTTGGTTTCAAAATATGGGATCCAGTTGGGAATAAAATCATCAGAAGTAGAGATGTCGTCTTCAATGAGAAGGTATTTCCAGCATTACATAGAGGAAAATACGGTATGTGAATATGCACCTTTCTCTATTTTTGATAACAACTCTAATACTGACAGCATTCAGAACACTACTCCTTCAAGTGTTTTATCTCCCAATTTAGTTCTAGTTCCTGCCCCTCTTTCCACTTCTTCTTCTACTAGCATGTGGAGTCACTCTAACACTACTGGTGAACAAAGTAGTCATAGTTTTGAAACTCCAGTTTCAAATCATAACAGAGATGATCATCCTCTGTTTGAATACAGAGAAAATGGCAATTATACTAATGAAGTTACTCTCCCTGCCGATGCACTTAATCATAAGCATGATAAAATAGAGCACTCACTCACGGATGAGGTGGACTCCACATAGGAGCCTCACCCGTGGCCTTCCCTACACCCCAAGCATGGAGTAAATGTTGGGCAAAGAACTTCAAATGTTGGAGCATCAACACATACAGTTAGCCACTTGGATGCAGACAGAGACATGGCAAATTCCCATGCTCCTCCTACAACACACGGTGAGCATGAGCTAAATCTCCCAATCGCTGGAAGAACTCAGCATAATTACTACAGTCAGCAGTTCACCCACGGCTCTCTAGCTACTCATTATGTTTCGTAGGGTAACATTTTTAATAATGCTCACCACCATCGAAAGTTGACTGGTCATGCACGGGAAAGTGCCACCGATGGAAGCATGAATCTTCAAAATACTATCAGACTTGGCTGCGGGCATCTTTTTCTCCCTCATGGTGGATCATTGACCTCCTCAATAGGTCACGTAGGGGATTTACAATGCATCAGCAACCAGCATGTTCTTACAGTAGTGCCGAGGGTTGAAATCATTGATAAATGATTCAAAAGTTCAAGAAAACGTCCATTGTAATCTCTGTCCCCATGCAGCTATAATAACAGAGCCTGATATACTCTTTTCAAACAGCATGATTGTTCATGGCAGAGGCAAAGGTGAATGCTACGGTTCAAATTGTTCACAGCGTGGTCCTTCTGATCAAGATCTTTATAATACTCAGCAGCAGGTTCCTCATTATCATACAATTCATGAGTCGGGTGATAATACTGTCAAACCTGTAGGAGAATTGAATAACTCGCATTATGAGTTAAGCCCACCCTTGAGTCAACATGAAGACAGGACTCATTTTCCAAGTGAGCACAGTCACTCTCACAGGAGCAATTCCAATATGGAGACTGTTCATTCAAATTCTACGAGGAGTTCTTACACATCTTCAAAAGGCAGTGAGTTTGAATGCCAAACACAAAATTCTCTGGATAAAGAAAAGGACCATACTGGTCATAATGAGGATGTTCAAGGATGGAGGAAATCTACAAGACAGAGAAGGCTTCTTGCTCGATTCTCTGATCTTGAACCCCTATACTCCGAAGAAGTAGAGCCGGAACTCTTGCTTTCAGACCAAATAGAACCAACTAGTTTCAAAGAAGCACGCAAAGCTTCGGATTTTCACAAATGGGAGGCAGCGATGCAGGAAGAGATGGATTCTCTAATGCAAAACAATACTTAGGACTTGGTTCCTTTGCCACCAAATCGAAAAGCTCTTAAAAATCGATGGATTTATCGATTGAAAGATGAAGGTAAAAATCAGAAGAGGTTTAAAGCCAGGCTAGTTGTCAAAGGTTTCGATCAACAAAAGGGCATAGACTTCAATGAGATCTTTTCTCCCATGGTCAAAATGACTACGATCCGGGCTATTCTTGGTTTAGTTGCTGCTCATGATCTTGAACTTGAGCAGCTGGATGTCAAGACCGCATTTCTCCATGGTGATCTGAATGAAGAAATTTACATGATGTAGCCCGAAGGATTTATTAAACGTGGTAAAGAAAACTTATATTGCAGATTGAGGAAGAGCTTGTATGGTCTCAAGCAAGCTCTGAGGCAGTGGTATCTCAAGTTCAATCGATTCATGACTGAACATAATTTCATTCGGTGTGAATCTGATCCATGTGTCTATTACAAGAAGTTACCTGATGGTTCCTTTATTCTTTTACTTCTCTATGTTGATGACATGCTTGTCACCGGTTCATCTATGAAGCTGATTTCAGAATTGAAAGCAAAAATGTCAGAAAGGTTTGCCATGAAAGATTTAGGGGCAGCGAAACGGATACTTGGCATGGACATTATCCGTGATAGGCACAAGAGGGAAATAAAGCTTTCTCAAGAACACTATGTTCTTAACGTTCTAGAAAGATTTGGCATGGCGGATGCCAAACCGGTCAGCACCCCTCTCGCTGATCATTTTAGCTTGTCTTTAGCCATGTGTCCCAAGACACAAGAAGAACAAGACTACATGAAGAACATCCCTTATTCTTCAGCAGTCGGTAGTCTTATGTATGCAATGGTGTGCACTCGTTCGGATATTGCCCAAGCAGTGGGGGTTGTTAGCAAGTTCATGAGCAATCTAGGTAAACAACATTGGGATGCGGTAAAGTGGATCTTGAGATATCTTAAGGGCACTTCTGATTTTGTACTGTGTTTTGATGGCAAAGACACTTCACTCATAGGTTATACGGATTCAGATATGGCTGGAAATTTAGAGAATAGAAGATCTACTACTGGTTATGTCTTTACATTTGTTGGAGCAGCAATCAGTTGGGCATCAAAGTTACAAGTGGTCTCACTTTCCACTACTGAGGCTGAATAGATTGCTCTCACTGAAGGAGCAAAAGAGTTGATCTGGTTGCAACGTCTGTTTGGTGACTTTGATTGTCCTCAACAAGGTTCAGTGTTGCATTGTGATAGCAAAAGTGCTATTGACTTAGCTAAAAATGCAGTGTTTCATAGCAGGACCAAGCATATTGAGGTTCGCTATCATTTCATTCGAAGTAAACTTGAAGAGGGCAAACTTCAAATCTTGAAGATTAATACCAAGGAAAATCCAGCTGATGCATTAACCAAGGTTGTTCCACGAGAGAAGTTTGAGTTCTGTCGAAATTCTCTTGGCGTTGTAAAGAATTAACAGTAGGGGAATTCAGAGGAGACTCATACATTACCGCTGTTGGACTTCAAGTGGAGGTTTGTTGGGTGCATATGTGAAGCCCAATAGTCACCTTTTTTTATTATGCTCATTTTATTATTGTTCCCTCCAAATTGTTTATCTCTTCACTTTCTTTGAGACTTTATAAATATGTTTTGGAGGTTGATCATTGTATTTTGTATTCAAAGAGCTGAAGCAACAGCTGTGATGTAAAGTTCAATTATTTACATTAATAGAGATCTTCCCTGCAGTGTGGACGTAGCCACAATTTGTGGTGAACCACGATAAATCGTGTGTTTGGGTTTATCTTTTCTTTTGCTTGTTCTGTTCATTTCCAGTTTGCACTTTCAGCGAACTTCACATGGATAAGCACAAGATAACACAAAATTATCCAGAAAAAATAGCATACAAAATGACAAAATTTGCGGTAAATAACTATCAAAGATGCTCTCTCCGTCATCTCCCATCTCCAATCACTGAATTGATCAAAAGCATTTCTCAAACGTTTCCTGCAAGCAAACAATATATCCTTTTCCTTGACGCATTAGGATCCCGTTTTCTTTTTCCATTATTCGACTTCGATCTGCACCTTACCAGTCCAGAGATGTACATGCTTCTTCAAAAACAGTTCTAGATGTACAAAATCTTGGAAAACAACTTATTTTAAATATAATAAATGAAACTTTAATCCCCTCTTCTCACTGCAGATCTGATACAACTTGATGCATGGATTACTTCACTAAGCAGCACCTATAATCTCTGGAAGGATATGGTATTTTTGTCATTTGACAGAGCTGTTCACATCTCTCACAGAAATTTGTCTTGTAAATCTTGGAGATAAACTTGCTCGCAGTGTTGCAGCCTACACATGCTCTGGAGATTCTTGAGTACTCGAAAAGTTGTTCAAGTAGTATAACTCAATTGTCCATCTTTTCACTGTCATCGACAAAGGAAAATTCATTTCCCCTTGCCATCATTTAGTATATGTCTTACCTCACATCCTGATTCTTTTGTCTGAGACAACTTTGCATATATGTCTTGTGTCTAAGGGCAGGATTTGTCTCTTACAGAAAAAGAATGTGCCACTTTATGAACTTCTATCCAACTACATCCAGGTATCTTTCTAACTCCTCTATCTTTCATCACCTTCCTTACCTTTTGAACCTCGTCCCACCTGCCCAATTCTGCATAGATGTTTGACAGAGGAACATAAGTTAAAGTATTTCCAGGATCCATCTCAGAAAGAAGGTTTTCTGTAAATACTCCTAAAGGTATATTCTTATGTGATCTACAGGCACCAAGCAAACATATCGAAACAACTACCATAGGCTTAATGGGCATTTTGATAATAATGTTGAGCCCTTCCTCAAGATAGCCAGCACGGCCAAAAAGATCAACCAGGCACACATAATGATCAATCATTGGCGTAATGCAATATACAGCAGTCATGCTGTTGAAGTATTCACAACCCTGATGCACTAAACCAGCATGGCTGCATGCAAATAAAACATTGGCGAAACTTACACAGTCGGGCTGCATTTTAGATTGTTTCATTATTTCAAAGAGTTGGAGAGCGTGTTGGAAACATCCATTTTGTGCGTATCCTGCAATCATAGCATTCCATGAGATAACATTCCTTTGAGTCATTTTGTCAAACACTTGACGAGCTTTCTGTACACTCCCACATTCTGCATACATATCTACCAGGGCACTTGAAACTACAACATCTGACATAAATCCGCTTTCGATTATAGCTTGATGGACATCCATACCCTGTTCCAAAGCTCCCATTTTGGCACAGGCCGGGAGAATGCTGGCAAAGGTTGAGGAATTCGGCTTTAAACCCCTCAAAAGAATTTGTTTAAACGTCTCCAAGGCCTTTTCAACAAACCCTTCCCGTGCATATCCCGCAACCAAGGAATTCCACGAGGTGACATCTGGTCGAGGCATTTCTTTGAAAAACCTCAAAGCCAGGTCGACATCACTATTTTGAACACACCCTGCAATCATAACGTTCCACGTAACCAAATTTTTCTCTGGCATTTCATCAAAATGTCTTAAAGCCTTATCAAGTACACCATTTTGAGCATACCCTGCAATCATAGAATTCCATGAGATCACAATCCTTTGAGGCATTTTGTCGAACACTTCGCGGGCCTTGTCTATCATTTTGCATACATGTCTATCAGGCTATTCACAGTTACGCTATCAGACAAAAATCCCCTTTCCACTATACCTCGATGGGTATTCATATCCTGTTCCAAAGCCCTTATTTTAGCACAGGCTTGGAGTATGCTGGAAAAGGTGAATCGATCGGGTTGAACACATGTTTGTTGCATTTGGTGAAACAGAGCCAATGCCTTGTGTTTATAACCTCGTCTTCGGTAAGCTGCAATTATGGTATTCCATGAGGAGATGTCTCGTTCTGTCATTTCACCAAACACTTTACGCGCATCTACACCATTGCCGTACTTATCATACATGTTGATAAGGTTATTTTGGAAAATTGTTTGTGTAGCAAATGAAAATTCCCTGTGATTATGAGAGAGGGGATTTGTTTAGCCTGTGAAAGCGCAGCCCTGGTAACACGGTTTGGCAATTTTTCGAAACTGATAAAAGAATGTACCGTGGAGTTCTGCCTAGTGAGAAAATTTTGATGCGCTTCCTTCATAAAACCCTTCCTACGTGGTGTTGGGAAATTCAGATTGACACGAAGAGTGAATGACATTGGCATTACATGGTATAATTGAAGCCTGCGAAAGTGCATTGTCATTCAATTTACTTCCACCTCAATCTTGATCTCGGCTTTTTAATTTTCCTACGGCAGATTATAAAACCCAACATTTATATTGATCAGAGAAAGTAAATTCAGCACAAATAACACTAAGATAGTATCCAAATAAACTCAGTGCCCACATATAAATGGTGAAGTGTATACAAAGAAAATCCTAAATGGATTTGAAATTGATCCTATAATCAGTGTACCATAAAACTGAATGTGCATAGTCTCTTAAAACTGAAATCATCATGACACACATAGATGATATCCCTGTTGAATGGAGACAAATTAAACGTGGACAGATCTTTCCCTTGTGTTGAGTAACGGAGTATGGTGGAGTTGGAGGCCTCACGTACGGTGGGAGTGAAGTCTGCCGTACGGTGGAGGTGAACTCACCGTGCAGAAAATCTGTCGTACGAAGGGACTTTCAAAGGCCGAAGGGAATGATCTGATGCGGAAGGGACTGCCAATCGGAGGAGTGATCGTGAAATGGATGACTGACCGTTGGGACTGTCAAGGCTATCAATAACCATTTTTGTTCTGTGACAATTAATGCACACGATTCTATAACGAATTGCGAAGTGTATAAATGTCTATGAATAGGCTGAAATGGTAAAAGTCGAGTTGATTGTAATACAATATGGGCTTGTGAGGCTGTCCAAAACCAGAGTTTGTTGTATGTAATTTGTTTACTATAATACAAAGTTTCTCGGGGATTTTTTGGTGGTGAGTTTTTTCAGAAAGGGTTTCCCACATTAAATTTGGTCTATTGTGTTTATCTTGTGTGCATCTCAATGTTCTAAAGTAACTTTACAATATTTTATATTTCCCTTATGAATTGACATTTGGAAGGTGTTTTCCGCAAATAGTTTTCCTAACAAGTGGTATCAGACCCTGAGTTATCCTTGTCGAGTAGGGTTATTTTCTGTGTCAATTTGTTTCCAGTGGGAGGGAGTTTGGAAAGTATTTATCTAGTAATTGAGATGAGGGGTATAGGGAGAGTAGACACTGAAAAGTTCAATGGCACATACTTTGAGTTGTGGAAAGTTGAAGATATATTGGTTGATTGTGATCTGTGGTTTGATGTGTCTGGTAACAAGCCTTCAAACATTAAGCAAGAAGATTGGGTTTGAGCAGATCGAAAGGCCAAAGGACTGATAAGGCTATGTCTTGCAAATTTTGTTCTCTTGAATGTTCATGAGGATAAAACTGCACATTCTTTGTGGAAGAAGTTGGGAGATATTTATCAGGGAAAATCCTTGGTAAACAAGCTCTTCCTAAGAAAGGAGTTGTACTCTTTCAAGATGGATGGACGAATGGTTGTGGCAGATCATTTAAACACATTCAATATGGTGATTGCACAACTGACATATGTTGGTGTATCTATTAGTGAAGAAGAGCATTGCATGCTAATGTTGTGCTCGTTCCAAAAATTTGTCATACTTAGGTCATCTCAATATAGTGAAGTAGTATGGAAAAGTTGGTACAAGTGACCAAGGCATGAAGGGAGTGTCTGAGGCTTTGATGCTGAAGGGAGTTTTAGAGGTTGAAGTGAGTGATCCCATGTCGAAGGGAGTGATTTGATGCTGAAGGGACTGCCAACTCGACGAGTGACCATCAGATGGACGAGTGACCATTGGGATTGTGAAGACTGTCAATAATCATTTTTGTGCTATGATAGTTAGTGCACTAGATTCCATAATGAATTTTAGAGTGTAGAAATGTTTGCAGGATTTCTTAGGTTGAATGGGCTGAAATGGTAAAAGTTAGGTTGATTGTAATACAATTTGAGCCTGTGAGCCTATCCAAAAACTAGAGTTTGTTGTATGTAATTTGTTTACTGTAATACAAAGTTTCTCAAGGGCTTTTTGGATAGTGGGTTTTTCCCGAAAGGGTTTCCCACATTAAATATGGTCTTCCATGTTTATCTTGTGTGCATTTGTTTTTCAATGTTCTTGTTTTTCCTATGCATCTCAATGTTCTAAAGTAGCTTTACAATCTTTTATATTTCCCCTATAAATTGGCATTTGGAAGGTGTTTTCCACAAATAGCTTTCCTAACACCTTCTTGGGTATTCTATTTGGATAGGAGTATTATTTGCTGAGATGTGGAGATGGTTATTTAATAAATTAAAAACTAAGCTTGTGACTTGGGAAATTTCTTTGTCTGATGTGATTATTGCATATTTTTAGTCTGTAGTGTCTATTATTCATCATCTTGGATGTCGCCTATCAAAGGATTCGATGACCTTGATAAATTAGTGCATCACTTTTTATGGTTCAATTGGGATGGCAAAGTTGGGTTTGAGTAATCTTGTTGGACACATTGTATTTAGCTGAAAGATAAAGGTGGTTTGGGCATTTTGGACCCCAAAATTCAAGAATTTTTTTAGCTGCAAAATGGATAACTTGAGTTACTGATGAAGATGAATCATGGAAGCTATTGGTTTGTTTCCCCATCTCCCAAACTTCTATAGAAACAAAATAGCAAACTATGACATGGGAAGACAAACTCTTGATGGCTCTTTTTTCTCAAATTAAAGCCTCTTGCTCATTTGAGTCTATTTGGAAAGCATGGCAACAAGTTTGCAAATACTTAGTGAAAAGACTCTCTTCAACATGGTTTTAGTTTTGGCTCTTCTTCCATTGGGTGAAACAAGTTGATTCAATATCATAGACAACCTCTTGATGCTACATTTCCTAGATAGGTTCTTCTTCTATTCAAGAGAAGCATCAAGTAATGTGGGGACTTATGGAATTTTGATTCCATGGATTGGAACAGTTGGGAAATTATCAAAGACAAGTTTGGGTTGGTTAACAAATCCAAGGGATTTATATTTTCTATTAAATCTTTAGTATCTAGTGAGTTGTCTATGAAGCTTTGTATTGCTTGAAATTTTTGGCAGAGATTGGTGTTGATTGACCAAAAACCACTGTGGTTTCTTTCCATTAAAGGAAATATATCTCATCCTCTAAAGTGAATGCTAATGCCCAGATTCTTGCTTGGAAAATTCTTCATTTTAAAATCCTAGTCGAAGATAGATTAAAGTGCATGAAAATTCAACCAGCTAAATGTCATTTTTATCAACATACTGTGACTCTTAAGTATAATTTATGGAATTGTGAGTGGGCCAAAAGAAAGTGGTATGTTGTTTTTTGATGTATTCTTGTCATTGTTTATCAATGGAAAGAGGTTGTTTTGGGCCCAAATCTTTAGAAGAACATCATTGTTGATTATATGAGACATTTTATTTTATTTAACATATATGGAAAATTAGATGTATGGCTTTGTTTTTAAATCCTATTGTTCATCTAGGAGGTGAAATGCTAAGGTTTTACTTTGAAATCATTTTCCTGACTTTTTTTTGTGCTCTTACATGAAGGAAGGTGCCAAAGATCAACTAAAGACCAACAAACACTTGGATAGAATCAAGTACCAAGTTCTTCAGCTTCATAGTCATGACACTATATGCTCAAAACAACCTCAAAAATTGTTAAAGTTCATAGTATGATAGAGTCTTGTAAGCTCCTTATTAGGTGTTCTTGTCTATTTGTTGGTCCTTGTATGCACAACTAGTGGCTTCTTGTATGCTTATGCAATTTATTCTTGTTATTAGGAGGAGTTATGGTTGTTATATGTCTTGTGTCTGGTTAGCTTGCTACATGTAATCTGGTAATTGTGGAGCTATAAATATTTGTAGCTGGGGCTTCTCTCTATTACCATTTGTTCCTTCTATTATTATTTTCATTTTTTCAATACAAACACAAAGTATGAATTTTTGTCATATGGAAGAGCTATAACAATGCTCAAAGTTAGTTATAATGGTGATCTTCCCCTACTAGCATTATAGTTCACCATTATTTTTAGGAGATGTATCAAGTTTATAGATTTTTGATATATCAATATTTTTTTATGATTTTAAATAAGTGTAAATTTATTTTTAAAGCTCATAATTATCAAATCAATAGCTCAATAAATTGATCTTTTTCAAAATTTAGAGAAAACACGGAAGAATGAAGTTAAATATAATTATTTGTCTTCTTTAAATAGGATAAGGTCTTGTAAAAAAAGGTTTTAAATTCAAAAAAATAAAGGATGATACTTGAAATTTTAAAAATTATTTTAAAATTAATAGTATATGAATATAGTAGTACTGATGAACATAAAAGTTTAAGCTTCAAACTTTTACAAAAGTTGATGGTCTCATGAAGAAAGATGTGATTAAAATAATAATTGTTAAATATCATTTTATTTCTATTTCTTCTCTTACAAGAATCTAGAATACTAGATGCATGACAAGTAGATTTGAAAGCTAGTTAGGCAATTTCTAGGCCTCCCCCAATTTTACTTACTCAAATGTGAAATCTTTAAAAGCAGGGTCTACTATTTTTAGGTAAAGATATCAAAGAACACTTTAACAATTTCATTAAATTTTTGTGTGAAAACTTTTTCTCCATGAAATCAGATCTCCCCAATGAGGCCTTACCCTTATGATTATTAGTGGCATCTTCTTTCTAAAAGAGGAATGTTTCAAAAAAATTAAAATACATCACTACAAGATCCCTCAAAATTTGATTCATTAACCTCCTTTGATTTCTACTAAAATTTTATGGAACACCCTATTGATGATTCACATATGCCATGCATATAGTCAATTCTACAAATAATTTCAATTTATTTAAAAGCCATGTGGGTCATAATATTGATTCCAAATTCACCCTTTTGACTCATGTTTATAAGGTACACAATTTCAATATGTTTAGTCATGCCAATGGACTTTTTCTTTGTATGAATGTTGGTAATATATGATCCTAGGGATGTCTTAGGTTTGAGTCTACTTGAGCTTAACACACAATAATAATTGATCTCAACAAATAGCAACAAATTAATAATAATTAATTTAGCCTATATACCTTGTGTGTGTGTCAAAATTACTTCTCTATTCAAACCTTTTATCTTTACTAATGTTTCAGTGTGTTAGCTACCAATATTTTATATTAACCTAGTTTTATCTTATAATATATAACATAAAACTAGAATTTTATATTAATCTAGTAATGTAATAAAATCCAAAAACTCCTAATCTAGGTCTCAATACCTAAACTCTTCAAGGATTCTTCTAAGCTTATAGGGTTACTACTTGATCCTATTCTCAAGAGGATCTCTCACAATTATCCTCTTCTACAAGATGTTTTACACCAACTACTACTCCATTTCTTTTCACTCTTAATTCACTTGGACTCCTAGCTAGGCATTTCTTTCTATCTTGTAAGGTAAGGCATGAGCTCCAATGCAGAATTCAATATCCTTCAAAATGTCTTCCACATGTTTGATATGAGCTTCTCTAGCAATCTTGGGCTTTGTCTCACAAACCCATTTCATGGAACTCTAAATTGCTCTTGAGAGTCCTAGTAGCCCTAAAGCCCCCAATTAGGCATCATGGCAAGGTTTTCACACAACAACTCCAAAATCTTGTAAACTAGCTATCAAATTGATCAATGATCTAGATACCCTTTTCAAAGACCTTTCATATGTCTTAGGTTTGATCATGGGTATATGCACTGAGTTGTGGTGTGAAAAAGGTGACAACCTTTTTTTTTTTTTTTTTTTTTTCTATTTTCAATAGTGCGTACATGCTATAGCGCATACATACTTTTAAAAAAAGTGAACTTTTATAGATGGGCTGCATACCCATAGCCCGCCATTTTCATCTCTATTTTTTCACATTCCTACACTAGCAGTGCATATGCGAGTTCAAGAAACAAATTTTTTTGCCATCCCAGTTGCCAATATGCCTCCTCACCGGAAAAATCTAAGATCACAAGCACACCCATGCCAACGTTGTATGTGATCTTAACTTCATTTTGCATTGTTTGATATGTTTTTCATATTGTTTTGTAGGTTTTTAATATTGTTTTGTAGGGTTTTTACAATTTTTATTTAAATTTGCTTATTTATTTGGATTTAAATTGAGTTTTTATTAGGAAATGTCCATAATCAACCATAAAATCCACAAAAACCTCTAAACCCTCAAAACCAAAACCCTCCCCAAGAAGAACAACAAATTCCACAACCTGAACCAATTGCAAGACCTCTGCCAGGCACACAAGAAAATATAATAAATGAAATAGAGAGAGGCAAAAATGAATTAGAAGGACTCATTGTTCAGTTGAAAGAATCTAGACAAACCAATCCAATGAGGGCTCAATTGGCATCATCACTCGAATCCATTAAGACCCAGATAGCCTTAGTTAGTGGTCAGTTAGATATTTAGCGAGTTAAGAGGGATGAACATAAAATATTTTATGCAAATAAATTGTCATATGAAGATGTTAAAAAAAAACAAAAATATGAGCATTATTTAGAAAACCTAGTGAGCAAAATATTGTTAGAGAGGGTACTAAACAGTTCCCCATCCATTGGTGCATACATGATGTTATTAGAAATAAATTTTGGGATAGATGGTGGATGGTTTTTGATGCCCCTCCTTGCAACAATCATGAGGTCCCCATGTATTTTTTGAAGAAATTATATTGTGAGTTTTTCCTTGGGGAGATCCCCAATTATTTTGATATATTAGACTCCCAAGTTAGAGATGGGGGGTCATCATTCGAGAGGTCGAGAGCACGTCATGACCCTAATGTAGTTAGGGTACCTGTGGTCAAGCCACAGTGTGAGCATGTGACTATTCCTTCACTTGTGAACAAACATGTAGAGGCTAGCACTATAGGGACCATTAATGCTTTGACACAGAACCTCATCCATTCCATGAGCCCATTAGTTGAGGGGGAGCCTTCTGTGCATCATGGTCACATGTGCACTTCATGTGGATCCCTATGCACATTTGGCACTCATGCTAGAGATGGTGTAGATGATGGGCTCGTCACTAATCAATTCCTGAATGACACATTTGGCATTGACACACAGGTAAATTACAATTATAATTTACTAATTTGATCACATTTCATATGTATAGTGAATGATTAATTAATTAGCATCTATTGACATTGTTCAAAATTCAAGGTCAGAGTGTTGTCGAGCCTAGAAACAATCCTTCGAGCCCATTTTTTGTCCCCTCCATGAGTCTAGAGGTAAATATTGATTTAATCATTTTAATTAATACATTTATTTATTACATAATCATATTAAGGATTGACAAAAACAATTATGCATGTGCATCAGTTCTCTACAAGACCCTCAACTTTTACTACGGACTCGGAGCATAGAAATCATATGAGCTTCGTATAGGTATAATTGTTTCATGTTAATTTAATTCATTTGATTATATTTTTTTCATGTTTCATGTTACATACATAACGTATAGTGTATGACATGCAACTCATGGCGTCAGACACCCCTCCTCATCTCCGACAGTCTATTGATCATGGAGTGGCCATAGCTATGGCTAGCTCATAGTCATTGACTAAGGTATGAAAGAATTTTCTTCATTTTATTTTTTTTTTATAATAGTTAGTCTCAAAATTTCTAATGTTATTTATAAGTGATTATATTTACTGAATTGTTGTAGGGTCTCATCACACCTGATCATTGACTAGCCTTTGAGGTGGACTTATAGAGTGACTATTTGATGGCAGTATGAAAATAATTGAATTTGTGTGTACATATATTTGATTTCAATGTATAATAAATATTGATTCATATCTACTTTGTTTGTATCAGCTCAAGTTAGAGAATAGCCTCAACAAGAGGATGAGCAAGCTTGTCAGGAGGACCCCGTCATCTCCACCATCTCCCTCCACATGATGATAGAAGACGTTGAGAGATTTTTTTCCTTCCCCTCGTGGGAAGGAAAAGATATAGGTGATCTATACATGTATATATATAGGCATCAGTGGACATATTCGATACACACTTGATGTATATGACATTTTATATTTGATGTGTGACATTATTGGTTAATAAATGATATGTTTGTTCATATATAACATTATTGGTTATCATAATATATTATGTGTTTGTTAATGTACATGACATTATTGGTTATCATTTTATATTATATGTTTGTTCATGTATGACAATAAATTAGATATGTTTGTCTATGACATTAAATTAGATATATGCATGTATGACATTAAACTAGATATGTTTATGTATGCCATTAAATTCAATACCTAATTCGTTTGAAACTTTGATAGAATATTGATTAACAATAAACTTTATCACTATTTAAGCATAAGTTAATCATTTGCAATATGTCATCGTCATATGATTTATGATCTTGTTCATGTTTAAAGTTTTCCTTCTCTATCATTTGTTTATCAAGTTTAATTCAATACCTAATTAGTTTGAATTTTTGATACAATATTGATTGGCAATAAACTTTATCAGTCAAGATTGATTAGGATCTCCTAGTAATAAAATTTATTAGGTAATATTCGTGGACCTCCTAGCAATTGGTCACCTAAATGAGAACCTTGAGATTTATTAGGAACTCCGAGAAGCTCTCTATTTGTTAGTTGAATTAAAACCTTGGATTGTAGATGGCTAGCCTTCATTGTACAAACCAATTTTGTAGATATATAATCAAATAAATAGTGCATTCATCTAAGCATAGAAATATTGTTACATAAGAAGAAGATCAAGTTTTACAATTGCTAATAATCATTAATGTATGCACGTACACTTAAACCTAAAAAGGATGACCTAAAGAAGACAAATTAAGTATGAAGTCGATACAAAATCAATAAGAGAGTTCTAGCATGATATCTTCAATATTTTTTGAATTAGAGAAAACTAAGTATTAATATGATGATCTCTATGAATCTATATCACCATCTAGATGTCTCTCTATGTCTCCCTAACTCTCTCTATTTAATCTCACATTCATCCTCTTCTTATATCTCTATTCATTTATCACTCTATTTTTATTTCCTTTAATCTTCATGTCTACCTACACCTTCTTTGGTTTCCCTCTATCTCTATGCATCTTTTCCATGTTCAGCAAGCATTGGAGTTATAGGGATAGTGTTAAGAAACATGCTTATGTTGCAAAGAGAAGTGAGAAGGTGAAAATAAGGGTGTATTGTAAGTTGGAAGCTGAGGATGATTTAATGGTTGATAAGTGGGCATTTTATTATGATGATCCTAATGATCAACACATTTGCATGGAGGTTGTCCAAGGTAGAGCTCATTGCAGTCTTATACTATATGAAAATCCATATGTAGATGCTATTTTGAATAAGTCTATTTTTGTCCCTTGATTGCAATCTTGGCACCATGATGTTTTGATTTGGGAGGTGGTTAGATGGAACTATGAATATCTTTAAGTAATAAATTGTATTGATTTTAATTTAATTTATTATTAAAGATTTTAATGGATACAACTTTTCTCTAAATATTTCTTCATTATAGGCTTAGTTATACCATTTTTACAATATGAATCTTCATGGTCACTTGTGGCTGTTCTCTAGTAATTATTTTTATAATCTTTATAAATAATAAATGATTTAGTTATAATAGAGTTTTAGTCTTTTATGAAAATAATTTTTTGATGGAAGATTTTTCATTTAAAATTTTGTCTTACATTCAGTAAAATTGATATTTTTTGGATGCTTAAAGAGATTTCAACTTCATCAATAGATCAATGGCCTATTGACAATTACCTTTTTTTGAAATTACTCTATCCAACAAAATTAGATCAAAAGTTCTCTAAACATTTATGTTAAAAATAAGATAAAAATTTGATCACAAGTGGTCACAAAGTTTGTGTAGAAGAAAAAATCATTGTTACAAAAAGAATATAGACAAGAAGAAAAAACACAATTAGCTTGTTGAGCTTCAATACATCACCACCATTCTTTATCATCAATTAAAAAATGTCAGAGATAGTAGAGAAAAGATGGATTATTTGCAAAAAATGTCATTTTAAAAATCATAAATGTAGCATAACCACTGATAGTTTTATGTGTTTTCATACATTAATGATTCTAACATAATCACCAGTTGATTGGAATGGGTTGTTATTATTCTATAGTAACTAGATTAAGGTAAAAATAAAAGTTTAATAAATAGTTGTGATGTATAGGAAAGAGAGATATCTCACATGAGAGGGGGGGAATCTAAGACGACACATAAGATACTTGTAAGAGGGAGCTATACTTGTTAACGAATTTACAATGCATGTTATGGAAAATCATAGAGCATCTTTAAAAGGAAATAAAAGAGTATGAAAAATGGAAGGAACATGTTGTTTTGTAGACTCGTATTCAAATTTGGGTGTCAATTTTCTAATGAAGGATTCAAGCACTGCAATTTGTTAGTTTTGGCTCATGTTATCCTTGTATCTCACTCTCTCATATTCCCCCCATCTTTATATTTCTATTTTTTCCATATCTATTTTTTTTCCATATCTATGTAGCCATCTATCCTCTTTATCTCCCCCTCACTAATGTAGAGTTGTTGAGCAAGAGGTGAGGTTTAAACACTTTCTTCTTCCTAATCTACCAAACTAAACTTGTGGCCTTCCTAATATCTTACTCCTTTAGGATATCTTTTTTGTGGCCTATCCAAAGTGATAGGGTCATTTGTGAACTCCTCCAAGGTGAGTACTTCTCCAATCAAGATCTTGCACCTTTTTGTTTTAGGAACACTAGCCCTATTCCAAGCCAATAATTGTAACTCTTCACCAATGGCTTCATTAACCCCAAGTTTCTATTGGGACGCCTTCCTTATGTTGAACTAATTAAGAATCAGCTCTTGTTTTAACCCTCCAATTGTCATACAGTACAAAATGTTGACTATCATAAAATTCCTTGTAGGTCTCCTACTCTGATTTTCTGGACTTAAATTCCTCTTAGGTTGAAATCTAACTATTCTATGGGTAGATTTAGACACCCTTTTCAAATTCACTTGGCCATCCAGAGCTAACAGAGTAGATAGTTCAATCCCACGACGAAAGGTGAGAGAGATTTGGAAGTTGGCAACTTTGTACCGGCCAACACTGCAAGTTTTAGCATCACTTAAGATGGCATCATAAAATGAAAATAGACTGTGATCTCCAAAAAGCAAGAGAGGTTATTGTAGGCCTCCACAACATAGTCCTATAGGAATTGGAATCACATCCATACCTCACACGAGCTTTGAGATATAACCCATCAAAGATCACAGCCCTATGGCATTTAGTGACCCTTACGAAAATTCCAATTTGGTGTGCCCGAGAATGTTTGAGCACTGAAGGGGATAGGACAAGGTTGGGGATAGGGTTTACCTAGCCACTCGGAGCTAACAGAGTAGATAGTTCAATCCCATGATGAAAGGTGAGAGAGATTTGGCAGTTGGCAACTTTGTAGTGGCCAACACTGCAAGTTTTAGCGTCACTCGAGATGACATTGAAAAATGAAAATGGAGTGTGATCTCTAAAAATTGAGAGATTTTATTGTAGGCCTCCACAACATAGTCTTGTAGGAACTAGAATCACATCCATACCTCACATGAGCTCTGAGATATGCCCTATCAAAGATCGTAGCCCTATAACATTTAGTGACCCTTAGGGATGTTCCTATTCGATGTGTTTGAGAACATTCAAGCGCTAAAGGGGACATGACAAGGTTGGGGATAGGGTTTACCTAGCCACCCGAAGCTAACAGAGCAGATAGTTCAATCCCACGATGAAAGGTGATAGAGATTTGGAAGTTGGCAACATTGTACTAGCCAACATTGCAAGTTTCAGCATCACCCAATATGGCATCGTAAAATGAAAATGGAGTGTGATCTCTAAAAAGAGAGAGAGTTTATTGTAGGCCTCCACAACATGGTCCTGTAGGAACTAGAATCACATCCATAACTCACATGAGCTCTGAGATATGCCCCATCAAAGATTGCAGCCCTATAGCATTTAGTGACCCTTAGGGACGTTCTAGTTCAACATGCTCAAGAACATTTAAGAATTGAAGGGGATAGGATGAGGTTTGGGATAGGGTTTACCTAGCTACCTGGAGCTAATAGAGCAGACAGTTCAATCCCACAACGAAAGGCAAGAGAGATTTGGTAGTTGGCAACTTTGTCCTTGCCAACACTATAAGTTTCCACATCACCTGAGATGGAATTGTAAAATGAAAATGGAGTGTGATATCTAAAAAGTGAGAGAGGTTATTGTAGACCTCTACAACATGGTGCTATAGGAACTAGAATTACATTCATACCTCACATGAGCTCTGAGATATGCCCCATCAAAGATTGCATTCCTATAGCATTTAGTGACCTTTAGGAAATTCTGGTTCGGCGTGCTCGAGAATGTTCGAGTGCTAAAGGGGATAGGACAAGGTTGGAGATAGGGTTTACCTAGACACTTGGAGCTAACAAAGCAAACAGTTTGATCCCACAACAAAAGTTGAGAGAGATTTGGTGGTTGGCAACTTTGTACTAGCCAACACTACAAGTTTCAGCATCACTTGAGATGGCATTGTAAAATGAAAATGGAGTGTCATCTCCAAAAAGTTACAGAGGTTATTGTAGACCTTTGCAACATAGTCCTATAGGAACTAGAATCACATCCACACCTCACATGAGCTCCCAGATATGCTCCGTCAAAGATTGCAGCCCTATAGCATTTAGTGACCATTAGGGACATTCTAGTTCGACATGCTCGAGAACGTTCGAGCATTGAATGGGACAGGATGAGGTTGCAAATAGAGTTTACCCAACCACCCAGAGCTAATAGAGAAGATAGTTTGATCCCACGATAAAAGGTGAGAGATTTGGTAGTCGACAACTTTGTACTAGCCAACACTACAAGTTTTAGCATCACCCAAGATGGCATTATAAAATGAAAATGGAGTGTGATCTCCAAAAATCAAGAGAGGTTATAGTAGGCCTCTATAACACAATCTTTTAGGAACTGGAATTGCATCCATACCTCACATGAGCTCCAAGATATGCCCTGTCAAAGATCGTAGTCCTATAGCATTTAGTGACCCTTAGGGACGTGTTGTTTTGACATGCCTGAGAATGTTTGAGTGCTGAAGGGGATAGGAGAAGGTTGGGGATAGGGTTTACTTTGCCACCTGGAGCTAACGGAGTAGACAGTTCAATCCCACAATGAAAGGTGAGAGAGATTTGACAGTTGGCAACTTTGTACTAGCCAACACTACAAGTTTCAACATCATCCAAGATGGCATTTTAAAATGAAAATAGAGTGTGATCTCAAAAAAGTGAGAGAGGTTATTGTAGGCCTTCACAACATGGTCCTGTAGGAACTAGAATCACATGCATACCTCACACGAGCTCTAAGATATGCCCCGTCAAAGATCGCAACCCTATAGCATTTAGTGACCCTTAGGGACATTTTGATTGGCATGCCCGAGAATGTTTGAGTGCTAAACGAGATAGGATGAGGTTGGGGATAGGGTTTACCCGGCCACCTGGAGCTAACGAAGTAGATAGTTTGATCCCACAATGAAAGCTGAGAGAGATTTGGTAGTTGGCAACTTTGTACTAGCCAACACTGCAAGTTTTAGCATCACCCAAGATGGCATCGTAAAATGAAAATAGAGTGTGATCTCCAAAAAGAAAGGGAGTTTATTGTAGGCCTCCCCAACATGGTGCTATAGGAACTAGAATTGCATCCATAGCTCACACGAGCTCTGAGATATGCCCCATCAAAGATCCAAGTCCTATAGGATTTAGTTTCCCTTAGGGACATTTTGGTTCGGCGTGCCTGAGAATGTTCAAGCACTGAAGGGGATAGGACAAGGTTGGGATAGGGTTTACCCGGCCACCTAGAGCTAATGGAGTAGACAGTTCGATCCCATGACGAAAGGTGAGAGAGATTTGGCAGTTGGCAACTTTGTACTAGCCAACACTGCAAGTTTCAACATCACCCGAGATGGCATCGTAAAATGAAAATGGAGTGTGATCTCCAAAAATCATGAGAGGTTATTGTAGGCTTCCACAACATGGTTTTTTAGGAGCTAGAATTGCATCCATACCTCACACGAGCTCCGAGATATGCCTTGTCAAAGATTGCAACCCTATAGCATTTAGTGACCCTTAGGGACATTCTAGTTCGACATGCCTGAGAATGTTTGAGCACTAAAGGGCATAGGAAAAGGTTGGGGATAGGGTTTACCCTGCCATCTAGAGCTAATAGAGCAGATAGTTCAATCCCATGACAAAAAGTGAGAGAGATTTGGTAGTTGGTAACTTTGTACTGGCCAACACTACAAGTTTCAACATCGCCCGAGATGGCATCGTAAAATGAAAATGGAGTGTGATCTCCAAAAAGTGAGAGAGGTTATTGTAGGCCTCCACAACATGGTCCTATAGGAACTAGAATCACATCCATACCTCAAATGAGCTCCAAGATATGCCCCGTCAAAGATCATAGCCCTATAACATTTAGTGACCATTAGGGACATTTTGGTTCAGCGTGCCCAAGAATGTTTGCACACTGAATGGGACAAGATGAGGTTGGAGTTAGGGTTTACCAAGCCACCCAAAGCTAATGGAGCAGATAGTTTGATCCCACAATGAAAGGTGAGAGAGATTTGGCAGTCGACAACTTTGTATTGGCCAACACTGCAAGTTTTAGTATCACTCGAGATGGCATCATAAAATGAAAATGGAGTGTGATCTCGAAAAAGAGAGAGAGAGGTTATTGTAGGCCTCTACAACATAGTCCTGTAGGAACTAGAATCACATCCATACCTCACACAAGATTTGAGATATGCCCCGTCAAAGATTGCGACCCTATAGCATTTAGTGACCCTTAGGGATGTTCTGGTTCAGCGTGCTCGAGAACGTTCGAGCGTTGAAGGGGATTAGACAAGGTTGGGGATAGGGTTTACCTGACCACCTAGAGCTAATAGAGTAGATAGTTCAATCCCATGAAAAAAGGTGAGAGAGATTTGATAGTTGGCAACTTTGTACTGGCCAACACTACAAGTTTCAGCATCACCTAAGATGGCATCATAAAATGAAGACAGAGTGTGATCTCTAAAAAGTGAGAGAGGTTATTGTAGGCATCCATAACGTAGTCCTAAAGGAACTAGAATTGCATCCATACCTCACACACACTCTGAGATATGCCCCATCAAAGATCACAGCCCTATACTATTTAGTGACTCTAAGGGACATTCCAGTTCGGTGTGCTCGAGAATGTTTGATTGCTGAAGGGGACAGGATGAGGTTGGGGATAGGGTTTACCAAGCCACCTAGAGCTAATGAAGTAGATAGTTCAATCCCATGACAAAAGGTGAGAGAGATTTGGCAGTTGGCATTTTTGTATTGGTCAACACTACAAGTTTCAACATCACCTGAGATGACATCATAAAATGAAAATGGAGTGTGATCTCCAAAAAGTGAGAGAGGTTATTGTAGGCCTCAACAACATGGTCCTATAGGAACTAGAATTCCATCCATACCTCACACAAGCTTTGAGATATGCCCCATCAAAGATCGCAACCCGATGGCATTTAGTGACCCTTAGGCACATTCTGATTCGGTGTGCCCAAGAACATTCAAGCACTGAAGGGGATAGGATGAGGTTGGGGATAGTGTTTACCTAGCCATGGAAACTTTGTATTGGCCAACACTACAAGTTTCAGAATCACCCAAGATGGAATCGTAAAATGAAAACATAGTGTGATGTCTAAAAAGAAAGAGAGGTTATTGTAGGCCTCTGCAACATGGTCCTGTAGGAACTAGAATCGCATCCATACCTCACATGAGCTCTGAGACATGCCCCATCAAATATCGCAACCCTATGGCATTTAATGACCCTTAGGGATGTTCCAATTTAGTGTACCCAAGAATTTTCAAGCAGTGAAGGGGATAGGATGAGGTTGGGGATAGGGTTTACCTAGCCACCCAGAGCTAATAGAGTAGATAGTTTGATCCCATGATGAAAAGTGAGAGAGATTTGGCAATTGGCAACTTTGTGTTGGAACACAGATGGAGTTTGATCTTTTGGAATCTCTAAGAAGTGAAAAAGCATCTTTTCTAATGAGTGACACTAGATTTGAGGTTATTCTTGATTTAGTACAAAGAGAATACTAGGGAAGGAATCAAAAGAGATTGAAATATTCCTTATAATATATAGTAGAATGGAGTTGTTGAGATTGAGATATTCCTTATAATATATATATATATATATATATATATATATATAAGGTAGAAAGTGTTATATGCTACATGATTAGGACATGCTTTGTTACCTATGGGAAGAGACATGTAGTACAATAGTATACACATACAACAAATCTCCACACAAGATGCTAGGGAAGATGACACCAGAGGAAGCTTTCATAGGGAAGAAGCTAGATGTTAGTCGCTTCAATATATTTGGAAGTTTGATATATTTTCATATTCCAAGTGATTCACATGTACTAAGTAAGATCTGACTATAGATATGGGGTACTTTTTTTTGGTATAGATATTTTCATTCAAGACGGAATACCAACTACTTCCCCCTTGTACCAACCAAAATCTCATTCACTCAACCTTAACACAATATGACATCAGCAACTGCAACCTCCCCTACATCAATAGAGACCTAAAACCATCCAACACAATCCAAGCTATAAAATAGTGGTCAGATTTACTGTTATTATTCATAGACCAATAATGCAACAATTGGCATTGTTCTTCACACAAAGTGACAAGAATGAGACTTTGTAACTTCAAGATTCCCCACACACTTAAAGATGGTTTAAAGAAACCTTAAAATGACCAAAACAAGGTGTATCAATGGTTGGAACCTCAGTATGCAACATCTAATGAAAATTGACACCACAGGCACCACAGTTTCAAAACTCCACTCCACTCCAGCATACACTAACCCTACCTTGCACACAGGCCTAATTAGCAAGTTTAGGCATGGTTTACAAAGGAAAGACCAAGAAATGGGTGCATGGACTTCATTCTTCAACTCCAAAGCATTCTTCTAGGTTAGATGAGGGTGTTTTCCTGATTTGACAAGTCCTCAACTCCTATTCTTTTCATTACTTAACCAAAACATCAAATCTAGGTCTAATACATGGGTCTTATTAGGCCTAGCGCTTGCTCCCATTTATTCCCAATTCAACCCCTTATTCCAAAACCATCAAAATATGAAAATACATAGCCCTAGCCTACCCCATGCAAGTTTCAAAGAAATTCCAACCGTGGGAACTCAAACTAGGGCCATTTCTTTGGCCAAACCCTAGGTTCAAGGGTTTCACAGGCAGTAAGGAAGGAAAAATGCATATCTTGCAAATGGAAACTGATCTCTCCTTAAAATCACTTCCAAAATTCTTCAAATTAGATACACTAACTGATCAATGCAAAACATCACCCTTTCAATCTAAAAAATCTGTACTATACAGCCAAAAACAATCATAAAATGTTGGAATAGTGGGTTTTTTATTATATTCTTGGAAGAAAAACATATAAAACTCCTTCTATGCCTCTTATTTGAGTGCAAAGAGCCTATAAAGGCTTTTAAACATAGTTTCAACTATCCGAAGACAATTTTATGGTTATTTCCTAAAAGTTGCTAAATTGTTGCAAAAGTTGCTAATGCAACTTTGCAATTTTTGCACTTTTTGGAATTTCAACTAACCACCAACCGAAATGGGTCCGAATCATTCTAAATTATTATTATAGGACTCAAAACCACTAAACCAACCTAAAAAACTACAAAAAATTGCAAAAAGGTGCAAAAAATTGCAAAATGCAAAAAGTTGCTAAAGAGCAATTTTTGCAAATAATAGTTGTCAAACTGAAAATGAGGTTGTATGGTGTTCCAACCATCCAAATGGAAGTTAGGAATATTTTAATTCATGTAATTAATATCCCCACATGTGAGAAATGTCATTGTACGGACGGTGGACAGCATTGGTGAATAAAAAACTCAGATTTTATGCCCTTTTTACTATTTATTTAATTCTGTATGACTTGTATGGATTGGTGGTGGTACAAGTCTTATATGGTTGGATAGAGGGTTGAGTTAGGATTCCATTTCAATTGATTTGAGGTTTTTATCTTGTATACAACAAAAGTTATATTAGTTTTAGTGCAGATAGGTCAGACTTACTCCAAATTTGAGAGTTTCAACAAGGTGGAATCCTAACTTGCAAACCCACTATGGGATTTGAATGCTACTTTGTAGAATAAAATTTAGGAGAGGTTTATATGAGATGGAAAATATTCAGGGCTGTAGGATCATGGCATCTATTTTTACCAGCAAGCCCTAGATTGAACATATTCTTATATCTAGTCTAGATTTGAAGGAAAAAGAAGGATCAAGCTCCCAAACTGCTTAATCTGACATAGGTGAAGGGTGTAGAAGGAAAAGTTTGATGTATAGAAAAAATCAAAGGGGTTGAACCAAGTCTGTGAACCCATTTGTTTATATTTTCCTTCTAACCTAGCCTAAACTGGCCATTTAGGACTATGACACAAAGTGGGCATAACTTGATGCTGGAGCTGAGTTGGTGGTTAATCTTTTGGAATCTATTAGGGGATGTTGAAGAGTGCTTAAAAATGAAAAAATAGTGGGGGGGTCCTTTGTATGGTTTGGGAGTTTGATTGTTAAAACTAGAAATTGTCCTAGTAGGAAGTGCTGGTAATAGTTTTGAAATTTGATTGTTGAGTGTTGAGAAACCTCAAGTTTGGGATTTTTCTTGTTTTTTTGAGTCTATAATAACCATTTCATCTGAAAAGTTGAGTGTTGAAACCATTTAATAAGTATTTTCCTTTGTAGGCCTATTGGTGGCAGGGAGTTCCTAGGTGTTGATCCAAGTTGTTTGAGTACCCTAAGTTTGAGGGTTGGGCTTGTGAAGTGGAGTCCACTTCCAGGGTAGAGTCTCCCTATATTAGAAGTCCATTGGATCCTTAGCCCTTGGTGTCTTCAATGAATGTATCTCCATAGAATGACCTTGGTGCCCCTACACCATTAAGCAATAGTGATGAACATGAGTAAAATTATGAGATCTGTGCCTACATGTTACAATGAAAAATTTGTATTCATTTTGAAATTAATAACTATAAAACAACTTTTAAGAGAAGCTTAGGTTGGAAGACTTTTTTTTCTATGAGATGACTACTCTTGGAAATAAGCTACGAAATATTGAAACTACACTCAAATCCAATATTTATAAGAATAAGGAAGAACTTTTGAAAGATAGTGGCTATGCTAAGTGTAAGAATTTTCTCAAGGAAAAAAATGAAAATGACAAGATCTAGTAGCTCAATCGATAACACAAATTTTCCAATTGTTGGTCAACACTGGTATAGGAGCACCAAGGTCACAAGAAGGAGGCAAGATGAGCAATCCTTAGGTGGATTGGAAGAAAAATTTCCTTCTAAGATCATTAAAACTTGTAATGATTTTAATCATGGACATGTGATCTTATTTTGATCATAGATTGATCATATTGTAATCAAAGCTTTAATGTAAGCCTTAATGGCATTATTGAGCCTACAAGGTACCTAGGGATCACTAGGAATGGATTTGGATTGATCCTAGGTTAGGGGTGGATAGAAAAGACCTATAAAGGTCTTTAATAATGTAATAAGGCTATCAAAGCCTCTATAAGATGTAGAAGGCACTAAAAGTGTAATATTTTGTAAAATTGCCAACATTGCCAATATAAGCCAAAATGGGCTTAATCGAGTCATGTAAGGGGTCCAAAGGGTAGATACGATTTTTGTTTAATTTTTTGTTTTTAATAAGGTCTCAAAGAACCATATTAATTTAATGGGATAGTCATGTAGCAAGGAATATCAAAAACTTGTCAATTGACAACTAAAAGTGTCAATTTGGCAACAAAATAAGGTGATTAATGCACAAAGGTGGTTAGAGGGGTAGTTAGGGAGGTTTCATTTGGTTTTGAGAGTTTAAATGAGTTTAAAAACTCATTCCCACATGTGGGAGACAAGTTTGGATGGTTGAAATTGATTGGTAATGTAAGAGCTTTGAAGTTTGAGCAATGAATGCATAGTTTTTCCTAAAATTTTGATCAAAAATCTAAACTTGTAACTGCTGTAATTTCATTTTCACAATACCTTTTGATCTGATTATTTTTGGAGGTGATATGGAAATTTTTTAACTTTCATTTAGCATTGGTATGAAGGTTTAGTCAATTGTTTTGTATTTTTCATATTGACTATCCTAAAATCTGTTGTAGGTGACAATTTAAGAGGGGTTTGAGAATCATTTTGTGAATCTAACCCATTCTACTTTATGTGGTTACTAGGGATTGTGGAATGGGTCAAGAATATTGTAAAATATGTTCTTTAATCATTCATGTTTAGGGAAGAACTTGGAGTTAATTTTTTGGTGCCCAAGGGTATGTGGTTGAGTGAGAAAGAATGCATAAAAAGGGGTATGTGACTACTCCAAAGGTAGATTTAGTGTTTTCTCCAAAAAAGAGTTGCATTTTATGTTGGAAGTCATCTAATATAACCAAAGTGAAGGTCTTTGAACCATTTTGGGGTTCTAGAGATGTTGCAAAGTAAGATTTCTAGAAAGCCCTAGGGTTAAGGGGCTAGAAAGGAGGGTTTTGTAAAAATCATTGTAAAGTTGATCATGAGACCAAAAAAAATAGAAGAATCATTGAATTTGAGTCATGTATTAAGAATTTTTTGGGTCATGGAAGTTTCAAAATTCAAGGGATTGTGAGTTGCTTTGTAAATGGCCTCAAACTAGGCCTAGTTGGTAGACTGAAATAGCCAATTTTGAGTGATATTTTACAAAACAAGTGTAGTTGATTTCAGAGTATACTTTAGAGTGAGGAAAATGACATTTTAATGACCCAATATTTTAGGAAGTTCTATGGGAAAGTTTGAAGAAAACAAAAAATTAGTGATTGGCAAGGACTAGTTGGAACAAGCCTAGAAGAGGCAAAATTGAGAAAGTGTAAGAGATGAGTTGCTAAGAGTGTGCAAGGAGTTGGAACATGTTATATGGGATGTTTTGAGATGATCCAAGTTTTTGTGGTCATGGCATGAAGCCAAGGACAAGTTTTGGTATGTTGGAGGCACCAGGGTACATTAGGTGCATGGTGAACAATGTGAGAGTTTAGAAGACAAATTGAAGATTTGGGTTATAACCTCTTAGACATGGTTGTAGGAAGATGTTACCAAGTTAGAGATCTCCTCTTTAACCCTAGTAGAGTCTAATTCCTTGGGTAGATTCCAAGAATACAAGAGAATCCCAGAGTTGAGTTGTGTTTCCTAGGGGAATACAGGAGGGCATTGCATCAAACACACACACTTGTTGTATAGTCATGGATATTGTGATCATTCATGAACTTGAACAACTAACACTGTGTTAGACATAGTGTTGTGAAAAAGGACTACAAAATAGAGGGAAATGGCCATCAAATATGCATGATTTAAATAGCTACATTAAATAGCCCTTGACTTCATAAATCACTTCAACTCAATCATTATGTTTTACAGATAACCTCATCATATGTCACTTGAACAAACCTATCATGTACAAAGTGAAGGAAAAATCCAAAAAATTAAATCTTAAAATGTTACAATAGTAAAAACCTCATGGAACACACATGGGATGAATATACATAATCAAGTATTAACCCTTTCCAACATTCCAACTTTATGATAATAATGAGTCAAAGTCCAACAAATTGGAATGCAATGATTGACAATATTCTTGGGTATCTATTACAACCAACCATGGTTTGGAAGAAAATTAAGAGTATTAGTCTTGTAGCTAGGAAAATGAGCTCAATAAACACTTTTGAGATGGTCATCTCATGATGATCATGGATAAATCATTCAAAGCATATGTTGAACCTACTCAATATATACCTACATCACTTAAATCACATTAAATGCTGGAACAAAATCAATAAATATAGTAAAAGTTGTTCATATAAGAACCATTTTATGGAAGACTAAATTGATTGTTTATATACTTTTAATTCTTGTCAAATCCATCAATATACATTTTGTATCTTAAAATATCAAAAGTTTGATTTCTTTTCAGTAGACCTAAATAGTCTTTTGCTTCTCTCAAACTATACATCAGCTGATCAACATTATCCTTAGAGAGAACTATATCTATAACTACCCCATTATCATTAGATTGAGACCTATTTTCCTTCTTACTTTTTGATGATTGTGATCCTTTGCAATTCTAGGCATAAGATGATTAACACAATGGCACTTGAACAAAGAACACTAATAAATATTGAGGATGTGAATTGATAATATCATTTCGTAGATGATTTTGGCATCTCACCCTTTATCACTGGTGCTTCGACTTTATTAGCCCTCTTCTTTGGTGACTTGCAAATGAAGAATTAGCACAGTAAAAAATCTAAGATAGGATTAATCCACTAAAATTAGAGAATGAAAAAAATTGAATTTGGCTTGTCATTAAGAATTATCCATTTGTAGAAATCCTTGCTTTTTGAGTTATATGGTAACCCTTTCTTGATGAGTATTGAAAAATTCTCCCATTGTATCCTTACTTTTTCCAGTTTGAAGTTTTTGGTTACATGCACATAATCATGACTTTGCATCACAAAGCATTCATATTCTAACAATTTTCATGTTCTTTCATTACATTTTGATCTCAACAATAAATTCTATACTTTCACTTATTCAAATGACTAATCTAAAAATGGGTCCTATTAAAGAATCTAATATAAATTCAAATAATGTATCTAGATTCTAAACAAATCAAAACATAAAATCTCTGATTTAAACTTAATCTCATCACTTACACATCATAACAATATGGTCCACCTTAGTCACGTGGATAGTCTTGGGGAAGAGGTTGCAACATTGTATTTGGATCCAATTGATCACACTTTCTCTCTCTCCCTCTCTCCCTATTCAATCTAATGAGCCAACTGGATCTGCTTGACATTTTAATGTCTCAAGTATTGTCTCATGGTCTAACTCACAAACTTTCCAAAGAATCTTATTATGTGGTATTCCACCATATTTTATCAAGTGGACATTTGATGCAACAACAAGGTTTGAATAATGAACAATCTTCCTCTCTGTTTTCCAATCCTCGAATAACCACAAGTAAGGGTTCTTCATAGAATATCATCTAAGCCATGTGCTAGTTACAACCACTGCACTAACATGGTACTCTAAACCTTCACCATCTATAACTGAGTGATCCAATTTTTGTTTGGCTTCAACACAATGACACAAATAATAATCTGTCCCTTTTTCATTATCTTCAGGTGCAATAATATCAAAAACATGGCCTACAGTGACAACGGTACAAAATGTGATCATTAATTCAAAAAATACTTGGGTAAAAGTTATAAAGTTACATATTGAAATTACAAAGATATATATATATATATATATATATATATATACATATATATATATATATATATATATATATATATATATATATATATATATATATATATATATATATTATCAGGTTGCACTAGATCTAACAAGTGGTCAAAGTTAATAGACAAATCCATCTCTACCATTTTCACTTCTTGTGGGGGATGATAGGTGTCAATTGGGTCCAAAACCCATATATCCCATTTGTTCACCCATTCAATTGACTCACAGTCATCTCAAATTTTCTCTACACATGATGGACAATAGCATGCCATTTTTCATGTGTGGATACTCCATGAACCTGCATCAAAGCTTCTAAAAGAGTGTAACTCACTAGATCCTATTAGTGTGCAACAATCCTGATATGGTGCAATGTTAGTATTATCTATCAACCAAAAGAATCTACAAACTATAGACTCACCTTCCTTACCTAGACCCATTGTAGCGTTACACCATTGGATGATGAATTTTGCATCTATCAATATTGCTCCATCTTTTTACTTTAGTTCTTCATGAGCCAAGGCTCTTTTACTACATGTTCCTACACCATCGTGCTCTCCCTTACCATGACCAGCCTCTATGAAATTTTACATATATTGAATTCTACACAACCTATGCATCCTGCTCAACCAATAGAACATCCGTGCATTCTTGAATTGAGATGCGCAATTGTCTAACCAAATAATGTGCCGATGATATGTTATGCCCCTGTTAGCCAAATCTCCATAAAATAGTTGAAAACAACCATGTATGAACTCTGTAGAATGTGATTGATCATCGATGATGTAAAAATGGTACTCACTCAAAATCTTCCTATCATCCTCTGTAGTTGTAGGTGGATGCATGAATGTTATGTGAATAAATATGTAAACCCATTGAGAAGTATAATACTTTTCTTGCACTTAATTTTGTGGTTGTAGTGTGTAGTTCTCTATGAAATCTACAACCAAAACAATGGTATCCAGTGAAAATGTATGCTTGCACAACTTGAATTGAAAATCCAACTATCGAGCTCTATGGGTATGCCTTGCATACTCATAAATAATCTTTTCACGAAAAATCTTCATGAACTCATACACTAGAATCTTTTCAATGACTAAATCACATCTTTTACCATGTTTCCCATCTTTTAGAGAATATGTCACTGTTTTAAATTTTCCATAATCTATTATTTCATTCCAATTGCATGTGTACTATCCATATGTTGACAAGTTGATAAAAGTTGCAAAGAACCACAAAATAAGCATGTACCATCCAAGCATGATGTCTTGTAAAATTGTTGGCTGTCCCCTATTTCACATAAAATATTGGATATGAATTCCCTTGAAGATCTTGGTGGCTCATTTATGTCACAATCGTACAAAACAAACTAAGAATGCAAAACTACACATATATGCCTAAAAATATCAAAATGGTTAGAAAATTCAATATGTATCCTACAACAACAAATTGTGTGTGTGTGATTTATCTTCACATAAAAAGGTTTACCCATCTCGAAAAATCTTTGACTTATTTGAACTTGAGGATACATACTAATAAATTTTGCAAAAAATTGTGTCTGACTTGAGTCCAAAAAATGTTTCACATGTGAGCCATGATTTTGTCTACCAATCCTTCTTCTTATAACATCTCTTTGGTTAGGGGAAACACGTGTGTTATTTTTTCAAAAATCTTTGATCAATGATTTCAAGGCTTCACTAATTTCTTTATCCTTTCATAGTAGTCTACCACTAAATGTCCATCACTCATTTTTTGTTGGATCTTCCAATCTTTCACACCTTAGCATGGCTCTCCTTAGAGTACCTCTACCAATTTTTAATATTTTTCTTGTCTTTCTCATGAGTTGAGTTTTCTTCATTTGGCTACTTACTATTGTCAATGTAAGTACTCGTCTTGTGATATTACTATCTTTGGTGCATGATTTAGAATCCACTTTGTCATAAGCACTCATTAGATTCTTCACAATACTTTTTTCATTTGAATCATTCATCGTTCTTAGCCCAAGAATCTTCATGATAGGCCTAAATTTCAAATTCCTCATCATTTCAACAAATAACTAGCATTGACCTATAATATTTAATTCTTCAAAAAATAATCTCCACATATGATTAACTTTTCTTTGACAAGTATGCTTGCTAATCTTGTTAGGCATTGATTTCAAAATGTTAGTATCAATATCAATGAAATATTTTGGTCTTCTAAAATGAATTCTAGAAGGTTTTCTAATCTCTTCAATTCTCTCAACATTTTCAACATCAATATAAGGTTGAGTGTATTGCGTACCTTGAACCGAAGATGATGTGCCTTGGAAATAAGATGTAAAAGATGTAATATCACCTACTTGATGTGTTCATGTTGTTCTTTCAACATGACATGAGGGAGTGTGTATATAGTCAAATCTACAAATTAGTGTCTCTTCAACATGAGAGGACAATATGACTTCAACATTGAAAGATGGTGTAGCGGACGATATGACTCCAACATTGGAAGATGGTGTAGCTTCACAATTCAATTGTCTTCTTGAGTGTAACAGTCTCATTCGTTCTCTTTGTCTTTCTAATTCTTTCTCTTTGTTTCTTTGTACTGGTGGTTCTTGATCCTCTTTGAAAGTCAATTCTTCATTATTGCTTTGCAATTTTCTTTGTTCACATAGTAATTTCATTTTATCTCTTTTAATTTCCAAATCTCTCTCCCTATCTTCATTTGTTTGAGTTTTTTGGTTTCTTCCTTGGCATGATGATGATTTCTACATGTCAAATTATTCAAACATATGAATTACTTAAAAGGTGTAAATTACAAATTATTCAAATACATATAAAAATTATAATTATGTGAATCAATGCACAATATATATCAAATGACTTGTCAAATTTCTAACCATTTCGAAATAACATTTCATTCAAACATACAATTTTCAATGAATTCACTATATATTAAACAACATGTCAAATTATAATTGAATTTGTATCTATATATCAACAAACAATATTTAAAATGGATTGCACTAACCTTTTCTATACAAGAAATATTCAAAAAGTCTTCAAATTACGTATCTAATGATTGAATTTGGTGTTTGCTAGCTTGAAAAAATGTTGAAATAGTGTTTGCTATGTTGAAACCTATGATTTCTATCAGAATAACAGAGTGCACAATAGACCAAAAGTAGAGAATGGATGAAATGGACCCCAAAGTTTCTTTTTGACCATTTTTAGGTGATTTCATATAGTGTGTATGCACTATAAAGCATGTACTCACTATAGTATGTATGCATTATGTAAAAACACATCACTCCCCATCCTCCCTACTCTCTATCCTCCCTACTCTCTCTCCCCTCTCCTATCCCCTACTCTCTCTCCCATCCCCTACACTCTCTCTCCCCCCTCTCCCATCCCCTACTCTCTCTCTCTCTCTTCCTCTCCCACCACCTACTCTATCTACCTCTCTCACCCTCTCTCCTCTCCCATACTCTACTCTTTAGATAGCTCACACACACTCCCATCCTCCCTCTCCCACTTATGACTATATCTCTCTCTCCCCCACCCCCCTACTCTCTCCCATCCCCTACTCTCTCTCACACTCTCTCACATCTACTACTCTCTCTCTCTCGCCCCTCTCCCATCCCATAAACTCTCTCTTTTATTGATACATACTCCCATCCCCCCTCTCTCCCCCCTCTCCCACTCCCTCTCCCACCACCTACTATCTCCCTCTCAAGTTCTCTCTCTCCCTCTCTAATCTCTCTCTCCCACATCCCCTACTCTTACTCTCTCTCTCCAATCCCCAACTCTCTCTCACACTCTCTCCCATGCCCTACTCTCTCTCATCCTTTCACTCTATCTCTCTCATCCCATACTCTCTCTCTACCACCCGCTACTCTCTCTCTCTCTCTCACTCTTTCCCATCTGTTTACTCTATCTCTCCCATCTCATACTCTCTTTTCCACCCCCTACTCTCTCTCACACTCTCACACTCTCTCCCATCCCCTACTCTCTCTCTTTCATAGACACACACACACACACACACACACACACACACACACACACACACACACACACACACCCTCTCTTCTCTCCCATCCCCTACTCTCTAGATTTTTCACACACACTCCCATCCCGCTCTCTCTATCTCCCTCTCCCTACTCTCTCTCACACTCTCTCCCATCCCCTACTCTCTCTCTTACATAGACACACACACACACACACTCCCATCCCCCCTCTCTCTTCTCTCCCATCCTCTACTCTCTATATTTGTCACACACACTCCCATCCCCCTCTCTCTATCTCCCTCTCCCTACTCTCTCTCACACTCTCTCCCATCCCCTACTCTCTCTCTCACACTCTCTCCCATCCCCTACTCTTACTCTCTCTCTCTTGCATCTCGTTCTCTCTCTTGACCACCTCCTACTCTCTCACACTCTCTCCTATCCCCTACTCTCTCTTACACACACTCCCATCCATCCTTCTCTCCCTCTCCCACCACCTAGTCTCTCTCTCCCATCTGCTACTCTCTCTCTCTCTCTCTCTCGCTCTCTCTCAGGCTACTCTCTCTCCCCTCTCCCATCTCCTCAACTCTTTTTTTTTTAGATACACACTCCCATCCCCCTCTCTCTCTCTCCCCTCTCCCATCTCTTACACTCTAGATCTCTCACATGAACTCCCATCCCTCTCTCTCCTCCTCTCCCACTCCCTCTCCCACTGCTTACTATCCATCTCTCTCAATTTCTCTCTATCCCTCTCTACTCTCTCTCTCTCTCTCCCATCCCTTACTCTTACTCTCTCTCTCCCATTCCCAACTCTCTCTCACACTCTCTCCCATCTCCTACTCTCTCTCACACTCTCTCTCCCATCCTTTCGCTCTATCTCTCCCATCCCATACTCTCTCTCTACCACCCCCTACTCTCTCTCTCACTCTCTCCCATCCTTTCACTCTATCTCTCCCATTTCATACTCTCTCTCTGCCAGCCCCTACTCTCTCTCACACTGTCACACACACTCTCTCTTTCACACACACACACACACACACACACACACACACACACTCTCCCATCCCCCTCTCTCTATCTCCCTCTCCCTACTCTCTCTCACACTCTCTCCCATCCCCTACTATCTCTCGCACACTCTCCCATCCTTTACTCTCATTCTCTCCCTCTCCCACCACCTATTCTCTATCATCCATCCCCTACTCTCTCTCTCCCCTCTCCCATCCCCTACTCTGTCTCTTTCACAAACACACACACTCTTATCCCCCACTCTATTCTCTCCCATCCCCTATTCTCTAGATCTATCACACACACTCCCATCCCCCCTATCTCTCTTCCTCTCCCTCTCCCACTCCCTCTCCTACCACCTACTATCTCTCTCTCTCTCTCTCTCTCAAGTTCTCTCTCTCCCTCTCTACTCTCTCTCTCTCTCTCTATCTCTCTCTCTCTCTCTCCCATCCCTTACTCTCACCCTCTCTCTCCCATCCCCTACTCTCTCTCACACTCTCCCATCCCCTAATCTCACTCTCTCTCTTCCATCCTGTACAAGCTCTCTCTACTACCACATACTCTCTCTCACACTCTAACACTCTCTCCCATCCCCTACTCTATCTCTCTTACACACATTCCCATTCCCCCCTCTCTCCCCCTCTTCCACTACCTACTCTCTCTCCCCCATCACCTACTCTCTCTCTCCCCTCTCACATCCCCTACTCTCTCTCTTTCATAGACACACACACTCCCATCCCCCCCGCTCTCCTCTCCCATCCCCTACTCTCTAGATTTATCACACACACTCCCATCCCCCCCCTCTCTCCTCTCCCATCCCCTACTCTCTAGATTTGTCACACACACTCCCATCCCTCCTCTCTCTCCCTCCCCCACTCCCTCTTGCATTGCCTACTATCTCTCTCTCTCTTAAGTACTCTCTCTCCCTCTCTATTTTCTCTTTCCCATCCCCTACTCTCACTCTCTCTCTTCCATCCCCTACTCTCTCTCACACTCTCTCCCATCCTCTTCTCTCTCTCTCTTTCAAACACACACTCTCTCTCTCTCGTGCCCCCATCTTGTATGTGCTCTCTCTACCACCCCCTACTCTCTCTCAAAATCTCACACTCTCTCCCATCTCCTACTCTATCTCTCTTATACACATTCCCATTCTCCCCCTCTCTCTCTCTCTTCCAGTCCCTCTCCCATCCCCCACTCTATCTCTCTTACACACTTTCATTCCCCCTCTCTCTCCCTCCCACTCCCTCTCCTACTGCCTACTATCTCTCTCTCTCTCTCTCTTTCTCTCTCTACTCTCCCTCTCTCTCCCATCCCCTACTCTCACTCTATTTTCCACCCCTACTCTCTCTCACACTCTCACACTCTCACCTATCCCCTACTTTCTCTCTTACACACACTCCCATCCCCCCTCTCCCTCCCTCTCCCACTCCCTTTTCCATTGCCTACTCTCTTTCTCTCCCATCCCCTACTCTCTCTATCTCTCTCTCTCTCTCTCCCCTCTCTCATTCCCTACTCTCTCTCTTTCAAACACACACACACCAATCCCCCCTCTATCCTCTCCCATCCCCTACTTTGTCTCTCACTCTCTCTCCCTCTCTCATTGCCTACTCTGTCTCTCACTCTCACTCTCACTCTCACTCTCACTCTCACTCTCTCTCACTGTCACTGTCACTCTCACACTCTCTCTCACTCTCACTCTCTCGCTCTCTACTCTCTCTTTGCTACCCCCTACTCTCTCTCACATTTTCACACTCTCTCCTATCCCCTACTCTCTCTCTCTCTCTCTCTTACACACATTTCCATCCCCCTCTCTCTCCCTCTCCCATCACCTACTCTCTCTTCCATCTCCTACTCTCTCTCAAGCTACTCTATCTTCCCCCTCTCCCATTGCCTACTCTCTCTCTTTCATACACATGCACTCCCATCCTACTCTATCTTGCTCTTCCTCTCCCACTTTGTCTCCCATTTCCTACTCTCTCTCTCCCCATCCCCTACTCTCAATCTCTCTCTCCCAACCTATACTCTCTCTCACACTTCCTCTCTCTCCAATCCCCTACTTTCAATCTCTCTCTCCCATCTTGTACTCTCTCTTTGCCACCCCTACTCTCTCTCACACTTCCTCTCTCTTGAATCTTGTACTCTCTCTGCCACCCCTACTCTTTCTCACTTCATCTCTCCCATCCTATACACTCTCCCCTCTCCCATCCCCTACTGTCTCACTTCCTCTCTCCCATCCCTTACTTTCTCTCTATCTCTTTCTCCCTCTCTCTCTCACACACATAGCCATTCCCTTAGCCCACCCACCCCACTCGCCACCTAGCTCTCTCTTGCTCTTGGGTTGCAATTTAGGTCTCAATAGTGCGTGCACATGCACTATTGAGAATTTAAATGCTTCTAATAGTGTGTGCGCGCTATAGGGCGCACACTCTATTGAAAGCTTTGTATTAAAACCAAGCCTAAGGCTTGGTTTTTCCTTGGAGATCCAACCCAAAGGTTTGGAGTTTATAAACAGGTTTGAGATGTGTTTTCCATCAAACATACCAAAAATGATTGATTTTTCTTGTGTGATCCCCTTCAAGATTCCTCATGGTTGGGTATCGATAAGATCAGGTTACATCGCATTATAGGTCTCTGTGTCAGCTATCCAACCATATAATTTATTTTCAATTTGAACTATTTCAAGCCTTTCATTTATAATTTCTTTTGAATGTATGTTCATTTTTTGTCAAAAACCACCATGTACTAATTGTGCTATAGATTTGAGCTCGTTCATCAAATTTTGCAACAACTTAGTTTTTTAGAAATTAGACTCCATTCTACACACTTTGTGATTAGTTTTCAATTATTTCTAGGGGGAGCACACAGATATTTCATGTTTTTGGGATGTGTCTAGTTAAAAAATTCATAAGAAAAATAAATACACATTATAAAATTACCCAAAAAATCTAGGATAAACTACATAGTGTTAAGTAACTTTTGACCAGAGCGATTAAAGAATTTAAAAAAAAGAAAAACATTCAAATTTTAGGGGGGCCACACTTTGTACTGTGTTATATTTTTTTGGAATAAATAGTACCACTTTTTGTGGCCCCCTTTTTTGAGGACCTAAAACTAAACCATTTTGAAAAAAAATTAGTAGTTTAGAAACTAGATTCAAAAGACTATGACTTTTGTTTTTCTCATATCTTAAAATTTTGAGTGTAACTATCTTCAAATTCTTGTTGAAGTTCAAAATTTGCAGATTTTAGAAAAAAGGTGTCCAGTTATACCCCACTTTTGGTACCACAACTTGGTGCACTTACCCTCATCTCTCCTTGACATATACATATCATCTCGCAACTATACATAGCTCTCCATAAGAGGAAACTACAATCATCACTCCAAATAAAAGATTTTATTGAAGTTCACTAGTCTACTAATGCACATCCATATGCATTTTGCTCTTATTAGGAGGGGAAATTACCTGCAAATTATCTCAAAGACACTCAAAGTATCTGTAGGAAGTTCCTTAGTAATTTTTTTAGTAAATTTCTATTTTGTAGGTACATACTCAAGTTTTACCTCATTCTCCAAAATCTTTTCTCTTGGAAACTAGTATTGGATTGAAATATGCTTTGCCCTTGAACATAGTTCTAACATCTTTGAAATTATTATTCCGTGGGTTTCATCACATAAGATAGAAATTGTTTCATCATTTATTATTAAAGTTTCTTTCAATATTTTTTTCATCGATAGTATCTTTGTGTGACAAGAGGTAGGAGCAATATATTTAACATCAATGGTAGATAACAATATTGAATTCTATTTCTTACTCAACCAAGAAAGTAAGTGGGATTCAAAGAAAAATGTACCTCCACTAGTAGCGCTCTTTTTATCCATACATCTAGGCCAATTTAACATTAGTATAAAACATCAAGTGAAGTCCAATTTTTTGGGATAGCATACTCATTATTATTTTATTCCTTTCAAATATCTAAAAGTTATTTTCATGGAAAGAACATGTGTTTTCATGGGATGTAATGCCCCGCTAGGGAACCCAAAAGAAATTAGCCTAAAATTTTACTAAGTTTGCCAAACAATTTTTTTTTGAAAAGATAATATACAAAAACAATTATAAAAATAGCGAAAGCAATAACATAAACTCATACATACACAACACATAAACATATTACATCTTTTAAGGGTCCCATGACATAGAATCACATTTAAGTTTAATTAATACTAAATCCAATATACAAAATTCCTCATAACAAAATAACTCCAAATATGAATCCATATAAATAATATGCAATTATCTCGAATGCCACTTGGCAATAATCATAATGCACACCCATCCACTATACAAGTCACAAGGTATGAGAAGCTGAAAGAATATACATCATAAAAATATATTACATCATCTCGTAAGATCTATGAAATCAAATAGAATACGATAGTATAACCATCCACAATAGTACATAAGAACATAATGAAAGATAATACAGAATAGAGAACTCCAACAATGACATTGAATTGTCAGATCTCAATGGTAAAAGTAAAAAGCACTACCACCCGACCTCATGAAACCTAATGGTCCACTCCCACTGCACTGAGGAGATAGTCTCAAGTTCCAAATACGATAAAATAAACATCTAGGTCAAGGAAAATTTGAAAGAAATCTAACTTAAGGTACCAAGAGACAAATGACATCTAAACCCAGAGGCAATAATGACATGTAGGAAATCTACTATGTAAGTGGGCAAGTGTCATCACATGAGCGAACTCTAAGGTTACCCTCATAGCCTGACAAGACTTCAGCCCCCTAGTGACTCTATGTGGCATTAGTATCCTTTCATATTGACAAGGCATACTAATGAAACAAGGTCACAACCAAGCACCCTCTCTACTCCCATCCTAGTCTATACTAGCACTTGAGTCATAGGTGAGGAAAAATAATGACTCTTGTTAATTAATTTTACTCTCATTTAATGAAATGTTATAACTTATTAAAATAACCTACAATGGGTTACCCAAGTAGCCTCTTTAGGGCTTTAGCCTCCATTGTAAGCCACTTCCCAACATGACATACATATAAACTACCTTAAGCTCAACAAAAGCTGTAGGTCCAATATGACCATAAACCGCACGTCAATTCTTAAACAAGCAACTAGAAAGTACTAAATACATCATTGATCAAAATCATAGATTTCACCAATACAATCATCCTAACAGAATTGATCCAAAATCAAGTACACATGTACAAAACTATGAAATCACCTAAAAACCACAACTCATAATCACCTTAGTCCTATACGAGCAACTAGGAAGCAATCCAAATATAACTGATTGAAGACTCAAAGGTTACACCAAAAAAGTCACACTATTCACCTCAGTTTCACACAAGAACATTGGAAAGCAATAAACATCGATAGATCAAACTCATCATAGAAACACATTACACATCACCAAGGTTGGGTATAAAAGATCATATACAACACATCATCATGACATTATAGAACAATCCCCAAGCCTCTTGTAAACATCTTGATTTGGTCAAAGAAATAAGTCAACCCCAAACCCAACACATAAGAAAACATATAACTAACAATATAGTTTCATAGTTTCTGTTTAGTTTTGAAAACACATAGTTTGAGTTAACAATAAGGTTCATGTTTTCATTTCTAATTTTTGACTTTATAAAGTTTATAAATTTCCCCTATAATTGAACCCATTTAAACCCTTTAAAATTGACTGCAAAATTACCACTAATTTCTAAAATTAACAATGTCTCTATTACAAAAGGAAACAAAAGGAAAATTTGATAAACAAAAATAGGAGGATACATCTAAGGGTAACTCAGAACAAAGTATCTTTGACAATGAAGGCAATCAGACTATGTTCGGGGTGGGTGTTAAAGACAAAGATAACTTAACTGATGACCTAGCTACTATGAAGGATGTGGATCATATGGTTTTGACTTCGACTCCTGCCACAGAGACTAGGGAACAACAAAAGGAGGATCCAGTCTAGCAAGAAACCCCTATTGAGAATAGAGAGGAGGTCCAGATGGATAGGAAGGAACAAATGGAAAAGGTTGGTTCCCCTCTGAATGAGAGTACTGATGACATTTGTGACTCACCACAGAGGGATAACAAGCTTTCCTTTTTACATTCTGCAAAGCTCAAAGTATACTCTATTCTCCAAGTTGATTCTTGGATCTATAATGAAATTATGGGGCTGAAGAAGAAAGTGGAAATTATGTAACACAACCAAGATGGTGATCGGGCCATAATTAATCAATTGGAGGTGCAAATGAGAGATATCCCTAAAAAACTTAAAGATTATGAGTTAAATCTTAGAATGCTCATCAAGGAAAGTGGTACAAAAATGGAGTAGATAACATCAAACATCTGTGCCACTCCAGCTAGCCTTGGAAAAGAGTTAATGAAGATACTATTTCTTCAAAGGGCCTGAGTAAGAGGACAAGGCAGAGTTTGAAGAAGAAAGCCTTGCAAGCTCCTGTGACTTCGGCTGCCAATTCAATTCAAACCACTATTATGATCGGGAAGGAGGCTATCAAGATGATTACAAAATTGCAATAGAAGCTGTGGATCTTTAGTGTTGTTTGTGTTTATGTATAGGTCCATTTTTTGGTCTATGTTTTTGGTTCTAGTTTTTGGTTCTGGTTCTATTTTTTGGTAAAACTTTATTTCAGGTTCCAGGTCCTTGTAAAACCTGGATACTTTTATTGAACTCTGCTAGTGGTTTCAGGTCCCTATAAAACTTGATTTTCTTTCTGCTTTTTAGTAGGTTTTAGGACTGATCATGGTGGTCTTATTTTCCTATCTTTCTTGTTTTTGTTAAAACGGTTTCGGGGCTCCTTCAAAACTTACTTTTACCGTAATCTAAAACAATGTCTTTATTACATATTATAAATTAATTTAAATTATAATTATTAAATTATTAACAATAATAATTATTGATTTATTAATAAAATAATATGATTATTAATAAACATAATTATTGATTAATAATATAATAAAAATTGATTTAGATTCATTAAATAATATTTAATATTAATTTCATTAATTAATAATAATTAACAAATAATATTATCTAACATTTAATTAACACTAATTTAAATATAACTTTAAATATTTAATAAATTATAAAAATTGATTAATTTTAAATTATAAAAAAAGTATAAAATAAATTATTATAAACCTGCAATTTTAAAGGATCACTGACTTACCTTTGAAAAGTCATTTCAATAGACCCATTGTGACAAAAATAGACTATTGTTGCCACAAAAATCCTACTGTGTGCTCAACAAGGTATGCTATCGTGAGGAGGGGAGGTGGAATGTAGTGGTCAGCCTCCCTAAAAAGTATTTTATATTACAATATTTTAAAACAATTATCTATTTAAAACAAACAAACTAATTCACCCCCTTCCAATCTATTTTGTTCTAATTTATATTTTTATAATTAGCAAAGAAATTATAAATTATTGTGCTATATATATATATATATATATATATATATATATATATATATAATTTTGATAATTTTTCATTCCAGATATGATGGGGCAATTAATTGTGAACAATTGAATTTACATTTTAGAAAATCAACTTCTTTACCAAACCCTACCCATTTTAAAATACCGTTCTATTAACAAAATGATAGTTTCTAAATCCTTAGTTCTCATATATAGATAATATCAAAATGAAGAAAAATTAAAATTTACAGCAAGGGTTTCAATTTAATGAATTCATTCACATACATATTCAAGAAATAAAGAATAGTAATTTTCAATGCAAGGGTTTCAACCAAATCAAAAATTCTGAGAATAGATTTATCTAAACACAAAGAAATGAAGAAATTCAAAGAATGAAAAACTATTGTGCAAATAATCCACAAGATTCTACCTAAATTTGATGCTAATACAAAAAATACACAAAGCATTGAAGTAATCCCCTTTCTTTTGAAACCTTTTTCTCAGAAATTTGTTCCTCCAAAACCCTGTTATGAAGAAATGAACTCTACATTGCTAATAAAGAGTTTTACCCCAATTTTAGGGCTTTGATTGTGCAGTTGTGTGAAAAACCCTTTACCTTTATTATTTAATTATATCTTAATTTTCATGCACAACCTTTTTGTCAATTAATTAAAATATCTTTATTAAATAATTTTCTTTCTCTCTTAATTTAATTCTTGAGACATTTTTGATAAAAATAGTTATTAAGTAATAATAATATTTAACATTTATTAAATTAAATAAATATTATTATGCCCAAAATTGAACTTTAACTAAATCTTTACATTTAATTTTTTATTGAATTAATTTCTCAATTAATTGAATATAATTAAATATCAAATTTCCTTCATAAAATTTTCATTAAATTAAATAATTAATTATTCTTTTAAATCGATTTAATTCTAACAAAAAAATCACAAATCCACGAGGCTAAATAAGAAAACCCATAATAAAGCACAAAATACTAGATCAAACTCAAGGGTCATAATCATGAATTTATGTCATTTGACAAATTTGGAAGGGTAAATAATTCAAATAGTTGTCCTAATTTCTAGGGCAATTGGCTTAAGGATAGAATTCATACTTAAGAGTTATCTCCCCTCTCTTACCATTGAGACACTATGATAGGGTACACTCATCTTAGCAATTCAAGGAAGTCAATACCCAGTACTTGTAATTTGCATAAAATCCATGCACGTATACACATATATTCTAAACTAAACAGGCAATGGCAGGAAGTGGTGCATCATGTAGGTCCCAGCTAGCAGGTGACTACAACTCCCTCCATCAACCATATCAGAAACATCATACATAAAGTAAATATAGAGGTACACCATACACATGCAAGTATGGGGTAAGTATCCATAGAAAACACATACAAGTAATCCATCTAACTATCATCATGAAATAACTAGAATCATTATATATAATCATCATCAAAGAATAATCATTCATACATGAAATAAATAGTACCAAAGTCACTCATCATATAATCAATTGAGTATGAAATAATATCCAATAGTTCAGAAAGCAATGTCACTGATCATCAAGAATAAACATAAAGATGGCCTAAAAGAGTTTGGCAATAATATGAAAAAGTGAACTAGGGGTAGGTACTACATCTAGCCCCTCTAGACTTAGGCTTACTCCTGGAAGCCTACGAGAAAGATAAAACTAAAGCACTTAGTATGTGGGTCCCATTGGACCCTTTCCCCTATAGGAGGATAAAACTCCATTGAGAACACTCTCTGTAATCTACCGAAATCTCAAACTATGGGTTTTGAAGTTGTAGGTCTCTAATCTAAGAATTGTGATTTCTATTAAGGACAATGTAATGACTTGTGTCCACAAGAAAAACACTCTCCATCAAAACTCGGTTGCACTCTAGGTGCACTAGACTACTAAAAACTACCTTCACTAGCATAAGAATACATACTCTATGATGGCTAGTTAAATTGGTTGTGCTAAGAGTACTAAGAGTCCCTAGAGTGTGATCCACTACCACCACTCTAAGCTAGAGGATAAGATCCTCCCTACTATTGATTACCTCCAAAGGAAGCTTCCTACTACTACACACTCCCTAATTACCATTGGACCTTGATGCTTCAGGTGCTCGCACAAGTCCACCATGTCTTAAGGTGACACTCTGCTCTATAAGTATGGCTCGACGTATAACATCTTTGAGGGTTTTAGGTTAATATACCTTAACACCTCGAACTAGATAGTTATTCAAACCTTTGATAAAATGTTGTAGCAACTATGGCAAGTTATCATTGATCCCCACATAAGGCATGAGCTCATAGAATTCATGGTCATACTCTGCAAAGATCATAGTGAACTATCTTAGATTGTGGAATTCATCTACTCTATTTTAATGCCATTCCTTTGGTAGGAATCACTCATGGAAGTTCTCCAAAAATAACTCCCATGTGACAGTGGTCATGCCTATACCCAGCTTCTTCTCTTTGATAGTCCACCATGTGGCTCCAAAGAGTTCCAAGTGGGTAATGGAAAACCTTGCTTTAATGTTAGAGTCAAAGTCATGTATAGAAAAACACTTGTCTAGAGTAATAAGCCATTGCTCGGCCACATAACCTGAACGTAACCCATAAAAACTTTGACCTTGGACCTCTAAATGTCCTTCATTTGAGTAGCTACAATTGACCTCTAGCTATCAATGTGAAGGTCCCTCTGAGGACTCCTAGAGCTACGCCTCTCCTCATTCCCTGCATGGTGTGACTACTGATGATTAGCACCCCAAGGAGGAGGTAGGCGATCCATGATGGTCCTCATCATCTATCGCAGGTCCACTTCCTTTGAATCTACTTGATTCTCCCTATTGTGTTCTTCCCTATTTTCCTCTTGAATATGACTATCTAGAACAAGCTTATGCATACTAGTATCCATACCTCGCTCTCGGCCTCTACTACAACCTGAGCTATGACCTCCAATTGTAGATCTCATCCCCGATACCATACTACAATAATATCCAAGATAATGAGATGTTATAATATCCATAAGAGCATACTACTATAAGGCATACATGTAAGTAGCATGTTTTGAATACAATACAAGATAAATTTCAGTTTTTCTTATTTTAGGTTTATGTATATTTATGTTTTGAATTTCATGTGTTCAAGTTTGAGAATATACATATCATATTTTAAGTTTTGTTTCACTTCAACAAGTGGCATTCTGATATACCCAGAGCTCCCAATGTAGAAACTCTAGCTCTGATACCAGATGTAATGCCTTGCCAGGGAACCCAAAAGAAATTAACCTAAAGTTTTACTAAGTTTTCCATTTTTTTTTTGAAAAGATAATATACAACAATAGTTATAAAAATAGTGAAAGCAATAACATACACTCATACATAAGAAACACATAAGCAAATTACATCTCTTAAGGGTCCCATGACATAGAATCACATTTAAGTTTAATTAATACTAAATCCAATATACAATAATTCCTCATAATAAAATAACTCCAAATAAAAATCCATATAAATAATATAAAATTATCTCAAATGTCACTTGGCAATAATTGGAATGCATAATCATCCACTGTACAAGTCACAAGGTATGAAAAGCTGAAAGAATATACGTCATAAAAATAGATTACATCATCTTTTAAGATCTATGAAATCAAATACAATACAATATTACAACTATCCATCATAGTACATAAGAACATAATAAAAGATAATATAGAACAAGGAACTACAACAATGACATCAAACTATCGGATCTCAATGGTAAAAGTAAAAAGCACTACCACCCAACCTAATGTAACCTAAATGGTCCACTCCCACCATGCTGAGGAGATAGTCTCAATTTCCAAATAGGATAATAAAATAAAAAAACTAAATAAACATCTAGGTCAAGGAAACCTAAAAGCAATCTAACTCAAGGTATTGAGAGACAAATGACATATAAACCCAAAGACAACAATGACATGTAGGAAATCTACTACATAAGTGGGAAAGTATCATTGCATGAGCCAAATCTAAGGTTACCCTGGTAGCCTGATAGGACTTTGACCCCCTAGTGACTCTATGAAGCACTAGTATCCTTTCATATTAACAAGGCATGCTAACAAACCAAAGTCACAACCAAGCACCCTCTCTACTCCCATCCTAATTTTTACTAGCACTCAAGTCATGGGCAAGGAAAAACATTGACTTGTTAATTCATTTTACTCTCATTTAATGAAATATTATCACTTATTAAAATAACCCACAATGGGTTACCTAGGTAGCCTCTTTAGGGTTCCAACATCCATTACAAGCCACTTCACAACATGACATACATATAACTTACCTTAAGCTCAGTAAAAGCAGTACGTACCATACAACCATAAATCAATCATTTGTTCTTAAACAAGAAACAAAAAAGTACTAAAAACACCACTGATCAAAATCACAAATTTCACCAATACAATCATCCTAATAGGATTGATATAAAATCAAGTAAAATAATTCCTCATAATAAAATAACTCCAAATACAAATCCATATAGATAATATAAAATTATCTCAAATGTCAGTTGGCAATAATCAGAATGCACAATCATCCACTGTACAAGTCACAAGGTATGAAAAGTTGAAAGAATATACATCATAAAAATAGATTACATCATCTTGTAAGATCTATGAAATCAAATATAATACAATATTACAACCATCCATCATAGTACATAAGAACATAATAAAAGATAATATGGAACAAGGAACTCAACCAATGACATCAAACTATCGGATCTCAATGGTAAAAGTAAAAAGAACTACCACCCAACCTCATGTAACCTAAATGGTCCACTCCCACCATACTGAGGAGATAGTCTCAATTCCCAAACATGATAATAAACTCAAAAAACAAAATAAATATCTAGGTCAAGGAAACCTAAAAGCAATCTAACTCAAGGTACTGAGACACAAATGACATCTAAACCCAAAGGCAACAATGACATGTAGGAAATGTACTACATAAGTGGGAAAGTGTCATCACATGAGCCAACTCTAAGGTTACCCTGGCAGCTTGATAAGACTTTGACCCCCTAGTGACTCTATGCAGCACTAGTATCCTTTCATATTAACAAGTCATACTAACAAAGCAAAGTCACAACCAAGAACCCTCTCTACTCCCATCCTAATCTGTACTAGCACTCGAGTCATGAGTAAGGAAAAATAATGACTCTTGTTAATTCATTTTACTCTCATTTAATGAAATGTTATCAGTTATTAAAATAAGCCACAATGGGTTACCTAGGTAGCCTCTTTAGGGTTCCAACCTCCATTACAAGCCACTTCACAACATGACATACATATAACTTACCTTAAGCTCAGTAAAAGTAGTAGGTCCCATACAACCATAAATCAAACATCAGTTACAAGCAACAAAAAAGTACTGAAAACATCATTGATCAAAATCACAAATTTCTCCAATACAATCATCCTAATAGGATTGATATAAAATCAAGTACAATAATTCCTCATAATAAAATAACTCCAAATACAAATCCATATAAATAATATAAAATTATCTCAAATGTCACCTGGAAATAATCAAAATGCACAATCATCCACTGTACAAGTCACAAAGGTACGAAAAGCTAAAAGAATATATGTCATAAAAATAGGTTACATCATCTTGTAAAATCTATGAAATCAAATAAAATACAATATTAAAAGCATCCATCATAGTACATAAGAACATAATAAAAGATAATATAGAACAAGGAACTCCAACAATGACATCAAACTATCAGATCTCAATGATACAAGTAAAAAGCACTACCACCCAACCTCATGTAACCTAAATGGTCAAATCCCACCATGCTGAGGAGATAGTCTCTATTCTCAAATAGGATAATAAACTCAAAAAACAAAATAAACATCTAGGTCAAGGAAACCTAAAAGCAATCTACCTCAAGGTACCGAGACACAAATGACATATAAACCCAAATGCAAAAATGACATGTAGGAAATCTACTACATAAGTGGGAAAGTGTCATCACATGAGCCAACTCTAAGGTTACCCTGGCATCTTGATAGGACTTTGACTCCCTAGTGACTCTATGCAACACTAGTATCCTTTCATATTAAAAAGGCATACTAACAAAGAAAATTCACAACCAAGCACCCTCTCTACTCCCATCCTAGTCTATACTAGCACTCGAGTCATGGGCAAGGAAAAACAATGACTCTTGTTAATTCATTTTACTCTCATTTAATGAAATGTTATCACTTATTAAAATAACCCACAATGGGTTACCTAGGTAGCCTCTTTAGGGTTCCAACCTCCATAACAAGCCACTTCACAACATAACATACATATAACTTACCTTAAGCTTAATAAAATAAGTAGGTCCAATACAACCATAAATCAAACATCAGTTCTTAAACAAGCAACAAAAAAGTACTGAAAAAATCACTGATCAAAATCACAAATTTCACCAATACAATCATCTTAATAGGATTGATATAAAATCAAGTACACATATACAAAACCATGACATCCCCTAAAAACCATAACTCATAATCATGTTATCCTATACAAGCAGTTGAGAAGCAATCCAAAGATAACTGATTGAAGACTAAAAGGTTACACAAAAAAATTCACACCATTCACCTTAGTTTCACATAAGAACACTGAAAAGTAATAACCACCAATAGATCAAGCTCATCATAGAAACATGTGACACATCACCAAGGTTGGGTATAAAAGAGTGTATACAACACATTTTCATGACATCACATGAACAAACCCCAAGCCTCTAGTAAACATCCTAATTTGGTCAAAGAACTAAGTCAACCCCAAACCCAACACACAAGAAAACATACAACTAATAGTCTAGTTTCATAGTTTTTGTTTGGTTTTGAAAACACATAGTTTGAGTTAATAATAAGGTTCATGTTTTCATTTCTAAGTTTTTGACTTTATAAAGTTTATAAATTTCCCCTATAATTGAACTCATTTTTACCTTTTAAAATTGATTGCACCATTACCACTAATTTATAAAAATAAAAATGCCTCTATTAAATATTATAAAATAATTTAGATAATAATTATTTAATTATTAACAATAATAATTATTGATTTATTAATAAAATAATATGATTATTAATAAACACAATTACTAATTAATAATACAATAAAAATTGATTCAAATTCATTAAATAACATTTAATATTATTTTCAGTAATTAATAATAATTAACAAACAATATTATTTAACATTTAATTAACATTAATTAAAATCTAACTTTAAATATTTAATAAATTATAAAAATTTATTAATTTTAAGTTATTAAAAAAAACTATAAATTTTTTTATTAAAAACCGGCAATTTTAAAGGACCACCTACCTACCTTTGAAAGTTCATCATACAAGACCTCTTGCAACCGCAATAGAGTACTATCGCTTCAACATCAGTACTTGCTACTACCATAGCAATCTTGTTGCATGTGCATAAAGGTATGCTACTGCAAGGAGAAGGGAGGTGGGATCTGGTGGCCCACCTCCCTCCAAAATATTTTATATTATATATATTTTAAAAATGTTTATTTAAAACAAAAAAACTATTTTGACCCTTTCAATCTATTTTATTTTAATTTATGTTTTTATAATTAGCAAGTAATTATAAATTACAATGTTAATATGTGTGTGTGTGTGTGTGTGTGTGTGTGTGATATAATTTTCCATTCTAGATCTAATAGGGAAATTAATTGTAAATAATTGAATTTGTATTTTAGAAAATCAACTTCTTTACCAAACCCTACCTATTTTAAAATATTATTCTATTGCTAAAATGATGATTTCTAAATTCTTAGGTCTCATATACAAATAATCTTAGAATGAAGAACAATTAAAATTTACAAGAAGGGTTTCAATTTAATTAATTCATTCATAGATGTATTCAAGAAATAGAGAACAATAATTTTCAACACAAGGGTTCAGCCAAATCTAAAATTTTGAAAATAGATTTATCTGGACATGAAGAAAACAAGAAATTTGAAGAATGAAAAACTACTGTGCAAATAATCTACAGGATTCTACTTGAATCTGATGCTAATACAAAAAATGCATAGAGCATGCAAGTAATCCCCTTTCTTTTGAAACACTTCTTCTTAGAAAATTGCTCTTCCAAAACCTTGTTATGGAGAAATGAATTCTCCATTGCTAATAAAGAGTCTTTTCCCAAATTTAGGGCTTTGCTTGTACAATCACATGAAAAGAAGTTTATCTTTATTAATTAATTATATCTTAATTTTCATGCACAACCTTTTTGCCTATTAATTAAAATATCTTTATTAAATAACTTTCTTTCTTTAATTAATTTTTGAGACATTTTTGACAAAAATATTTATTAACTTAAGTAATAATAATATTTAACATTTATTAAAAAATAAAATCCTAAATATATTATTATTATTAAATTAAATAAATATTATTATGTCCAAAATTGGACTTTAACTAAATATTTAATTTTAATTCTTTAATTTAATCAATTTCTTAATTAATTAAATATAATTAAATATCAAATTTATTTCATAAAATTTTCATTAAATAAAATCATTAATTATTCTTTTAAATCAATTTAATTATAATAGAAAATCATCATAGACCCATGAAGCTGAATAAGAAAACCCATAATAAAGCACAAAATACTAGATCAAACTCAAAGGTTATAATCATAAATTTACGTCACTTGACGAATTCAAAAGGGTAAACAACTTAGGTACTTGTCCCACTTTCTAGGAAATTGGCTTAAGGATAGGATTTAGACTCAAGAGTTATCTCCCCTCTCGTAGCATTGAGATATTGTGATAGGGTACACTCATCCTGGCAATTCATGGAGTCACTAGGCATGCTAATTTCTTTTGCAAGCAATTCACATTTAAAGCCCTCACCCTCACTCTTTTATGTGTATTTCATTGTTTTGTATACCGTTTTTTACTATTGCCCTCCCAAGATCTTGTTCACACCCCTCATGGAAACATGTGTCAAACTTGGATAGGCCACCAAATTCTAAACACTTCTCATTTAAGCAAAGCATTTCTATAAAAGAAACTACCATCAAATCTATTGAATACAATTGGTCAATTGTGTATTGTCTTTGATGTTACACAAAAAGTCATATCTTTACCAAAGAGTGTATGTTGAGCTCACTTGGGCATTCAAGATAGTTTCCTGTGTCAGCTAAGTATTTCAGAGTTAGCCAAGTTCAAAGTCAGTGACTACCAAGTTCACTTCAGCATCAAAGGGAAGTTCAAAAAACATGAGTGTTAACCAAGGTCACTCAGTCAATGAAGGAAAAGTTGGATGGAACCAATGTTAACCAAGGTCAATCAATTATTAAAGAAAGTTTGTGAAGATGCAGTGTTAACCGAGTTCACTTGGTCAATATAGGAGAATCATTTCTGAGTTAGTGTCTACCAAGGAGGGTCAACTAAAAAAGGATTTTCTTGTTTTGGCATATTAAGTTCAATAGCTCTATTTGTTGGTTCTAGCCAATAGAGGTAATGAATATTAATTATTCAAAGATGTATTCAAGCTGAATTGACAATGCATAAGGTATAAGCATAAGGTCAAGTTGAGAATTGAATGTGTGTAAGTGTATTGAAGAATAAAAGATTCTTAGAGGAATTGAATTAGAAGGATAAGTAGAATATCCTTGTAGAGCTACAAAGATACATTCAATCAGAAAGGATCAAGTATACAAACCAGAATTGAGATATGTAATCACCAATTTTGTTGCATTAGAAACTAGGTCATCTCATTGTTCCTCTCTAACCATTGTAGCAGTGATCTAAATATCTTAATAGAGTTGGCTTAACAACTATTTGTAAATCCTCTAACAAGGTGACATTTCTATTGAAGTATCTAAAGACCTCTAATAAGGACACTCTTAATAGGGTGATTAAATCCTCTAATAGGGTCACACATAATAGTGTGTTTTGTAACCTTTAACATGATTGGCTCCTAATAGGGTTCATATCAAAAGAGAGAAAATCAGTAACTCGTTGCAATTGGTGGTTTTTCCCAAATTGGGGTTCCATATTAAATCTTGGTGTCACTTGTGTGCATGCTATTTCTTTTATGTATATAAAACTAAGTTAAGTAAGGTTAATCATAGATAATATCTTGAGATTTTCATGTTAAGAATTTGTTGAGTTACAATAGATTTTCAGTATTAACCAAGTGCCTATGTGTTTACCAAGCATTAGTATTTTTGACAAAGTTTATGTTATGTACTAACATCTAAGGGATTTAAGATTTATTTTTGTGGTAACTAATTCACCCCTCCCCTCTTAGGTACTTGTCTTATATCTCCAACAAATGGTATCAGAGCCTCTTGGTGCTTACAAACAAGGTTTCAAGGACCTAAGCTAAAGACCAGGATGTCTTACAAAAGAGAGATTCCTAAGATGAATAGATATAACTTCGAGGCATGATAGAAACATATGAAGTTTTACTTCGAAACCATCAATGATTCAAGTTTGAAATATTTAAACATTACTTACAAAGCTCCTACTGGAACAATAACTATGGAGGAAATTGTTGAAGAGAAAAAGCATAATATCACGATGATTGACATAGCATCAACTCTTAACTATGCTAAATTTAATTAGGTCAAAGGATGTACTACTACTCATGTCATGTGGACCAAAATAAAGGATATCTATGGAGGAGATGATAATGTGAAAAGAGCCAAGGAAGAAATCTTGAGAGGTCATTTTGATTAGATGAAGATGAGAAAAGATGAAAACATTGTAAAATATGTTGAAAGAATCAAAGCCAGTGTTAGTGCTATCAAAGCTTCTAAGGGAACAATTGAAGATGTGACAGTGGTAAGAAAAGTACTTAGGACCCTTCTTCCAATCTATGTAGTTAGAGTGTCTGCTATTCAAGAAATGAGATGTGATCCAAATAGTAATATACCTTTGGATTCTCTAGTTGGAAGTTTGATTGCATTTGAGCTAGATAACTATGATAAGTATACTTCTAGTACTAGAAATATTGAGTCTACATTTGAAGCCAAGATACCACTCAAGAATAAAGAAAAAAGGTCAAACAACAAACAATCTGAAAGTGAAGAGGAAGATAGTTTTGACAGTGATCTTGAAGCCATTGAAGCATTACTTGCAAGAAGGTATCCCAAAGGCAAAGGAAAATACAAAGGTAAAATTCCTTTAAAATGTTTCTCTTGTGAAGAAGTTAGACACATTGCTACAAGATATCCAAATAGAGAAGACATAGATGAAAAGAAGCATAACCACTACAAAGGCAAGAAGGATTTCAAGAACTTCAAGAACTATAAGGAAAAAAGGTAAAAAATCTTGTTTTATGGCGAAACATCCAGATTGTAGTGAAGATGATGAAATGGTCTATATTGTTGTAAAAGATGAATTAGATGATGAAGGAGATAAAATGACACTTATCTCTCATGTTAGCAAAAATGATACATGGATTATTGATAGTGGTTTCTCACATCATATGTCTAGTGAAAAAACAAAGTTTGAACATATGGAACATTATGATGGAAGAAATGTGAGGTTTGGAAACAATGAACCATGTTTCATAAAAGGAAAAGGTTGTATCTCACTAATCAATGAACTTAGATGTGATAATGCTTATTCAATTGAAGATCTAAAGCATAACCTACTAAGTGTGGCATAGTTGAATGACATTAGATTCAAGGTAGAATTCATGAATGGGAAGGCCAAGCTACTACATGGAGAAAGAAATCTGGTTGGGTCTAGTAAAAAAACCAAAGATAATCTATTCTACCTAGATCTGAGTGAAAGTTCATGTTTCATTTCTCAAGTAGAAGAAACCTAGTTATGGCATAAAAAGTTATGTCATGTGAACTTTGATAATCTAATAAAGATAAGAAAAAATAAAAGGGTGAGAAGTAATCCTAGCTTGAGGAAACCTAATATGGGGCTATGCAGAAATTGTCAAATTGGTAAGATGGGTAAGACAAGTTTGAAAAGCAAGAACTAACATTATGAAGAAATCTTGGAGCTAGTTCATATAGACTTATGTGGACCTATTGGAATAGAAATCCACTATGGAGATAAATATTTTATTCATTTTTTTAACATTTATTCTAGAATGATGACTATAATGGATTTGAAAGAGAAATTAGAAGCTTTTAAAAAGTTTAAATGGTATCTGGCAAGAGTGGAAAAAGAAATTGGAAAGAAACTAAAGTGTTTGAGATCCAATAGAGGTGGTGAATTCATCTCTAATGAGTTCAATGAATTCTTCACTAAAAGAGGAATTAAAAGATAAGTATTAGCCCCTAGTACACCTCAATAGAATGGTATAGCTAAAAGAAGCAACATATCCATCATGGATTGTGCAAGAATTTTGATGATAGAAAAGAGTGTTACAATCAAATACTGGAAGGAACCAATTAGTAATCCAGTGCATACTTTGAATAGAGTACAACTAAAGAAAGATGCAAATAAAACTCCTTATGAACTATGGTATGGCTATGAACCTACTGCAAGTTATTTAAAAGTATTTGGTTGCAAATGTTATATTATCAAAAAGACTAGGAAAGGTAAATTTTATGTCGAAGGTGATGAAGGTATATTCCTAGGATACTCTTGCAAAAGTAAAGCATATAAATGTTTAAATATATCCACTCATAAGATCATAGAAAGTGCACATGTGAGAATTAATGAGTTTGTAGAAAAGAGTGAAGAAGAGAGCAAGAAAGAAGCTAAGGATTATAGAAGGCTTATTTACTATGAATCTAATACATTGCCAAATACAATTGGAATTTAGGAGGCCTCACTACTTGAGTCCTCAAAATATTCAGAAGCACCTAAGTTTCAACTAGTAAAACCTGAGTCATAGTCTAAAGGACCCAAGTCACAATTAGAGGCTATCGAGTTGTAGCCAAAACAAATTGAGTCTAAAGGACCTGAGTCATAGATAGTGGGACTCGAGCTTGATATAGAAGATCATGGAGAGGCTAGTGGAAAAAGTTCTAAATCCAAAGTACCTATGTTAGCAAGATATGTTAGAAGACATCATGCACCTAATTAGATAATTGGAGATAAGTGAGATGGTATGATGACAAGAAAAAATTGAAAGGTACATGTCTGCTTGCTAAATTTGGACCTAGATCAGTGAAAGATGCTTTGGATAATGAAAGTTGGATTGAAGATATAAATGAAGAGCTAGAATAGATAGAGAGGAGTAGGACCGAGACTCTTGTTCCTAGACCCAAGGACAAAAATGTATTTGGCACAAAGTGGTTTTTAGAAATAAGCTAAATGAAGATGGAGAAGTTTCTAGAAACAAAGTGAGATTAGTATGCAAAGGTAATTCTAAACAAGAAGGTATTGATTAAAGTGAAAAATTTTCTCCTGTTGGAAGATTAGAAGGTGTTAGAAATTTACTTGCTTATGGTACACATAAAGGATTTAAAGTTTGTCAAATGGAGGTGAAATCTGCATGCTTGAAGAGGAAGTCTATATAGAAGAACTTGAAGGTTTTGTGTATCCTAGAAAAAATGATATGGTTTGTAAAATGAAAAAAGAATTGTATGGTCTCAAACAAGCTCCTAAAGCTTGGTATGAAAGAATTTATAACTACTTGATAAAGATTGGTTTTCAAAGAACAAATGATAATAGTAGCATGTATATTAAAGAAGGACCAAACAAGAAGATTGTGTTGGTAGAAATATTTGTGGATGTCACATTATTTACTAAAAATGATGATTTATGCAAATATTTTTCAAAAGAGATGAGTAGAGAATTTGAGATGTCTATGTTTGGTAGATAAAATTCTTTGTTGGATTACCGATTCAATAGAAGGAATATGGTATCTACATTACTCAATCCAAATATATCAAGGAGAAACTAAAGAAATTTGGAATGAAGAATTCAAGACCAGTTGGAACACCTATGTCTACTAGACATAATATTTCCAAAATGATAATTCCAAGGAGGTAGATCAAACCACATACAGATCAATGATTGGAAAACTACAATATCATTTTCTAAGAGAATTGGTACAAGATAAAGAGGTAAGATTGGAATATGTGAATACTAGAGAACAAATTGCAAACATATTCACTAAGCCATTACCTAAGGATGCATTTTTTTATCTAAGAGGTAAGTTATGGGTCATTCCCCTATCTAAAGCTCACTAAATGAAGTTTAGTGATGCATCAATAAGAGAATATTTGAAGATCAATGAGTTGATGGAGTATTGAAAAGGGCTGATTGCATATGATTTAGTGCATTAGGTACATTGATATTCACTGAATATTGTCTTTGGCATAAGATGTCAAAGAGGGAGAAGTTTTTGTGTGTTATATCACATATATTTTTCTTGAAGATGTTGAAGAGGGAAAGAGAGGTCAATGAAGAAGAACTTGTCTTGATATCAAAGAGTGAGAGTTTTCTATCAGAAGAAGTTGTTGAAGATAGAGTTTGCTAATAGAGGGGGAAACTAAAGGTAGAGGGAGTTCACACTAATAGAGGGAGTTCTCATGGTTGAGAATCATAATGAAACTAAGGATATTTTCCTTACTATTATTTTTCTCTAAAATTTCATTATATTATGACATGTTATGTTGTCATCAATGCCAAAGAGGGAGATTGTTGAATACAATTAGTGAATTCTGTATGGTCTTTGATGTTACACAAAATGCCATATCTTTACAAGATAGTGTATGTTGAGATCATTTGGGCATTGAAGATACTTTCCTATGTCAACCGAGAATTTCAAAGTTTTCCAAGTTCAAAAGTTAGTGACTACTAAGTTCACTTAGGCGTCAAAGGGAAGTTCAAAGAAGATGAGTGTTAACTGAGCCCACTTCATCAATGAAGGAAAAGTTGGATGGAACCAATGTTAATCAAGCTCACTTGATTACCAAATAATGTTTTTGAATATACAATGTTAATTGAGTTCGCTTGGTTAACACAAGAAAATCATTTTTGAGTTAATGTCTACCAAATAGGGTCGGCCAACAAAGGATTTTCTTGTTTTGGCATATTAAGTTCAATAGATTTTTTTGTTGGTTCTAGCTGACTGAGCTAACGAATATTAATTATTCTAAAATTTATTCATGCCAACTTGACAATGCATAAGGTCAAGGTGAGGATTGAATGTATGGAAGTGTATTGAAGAATAGAAAATTCTTAGAGGAAGGAATTAGAAGGATACATAGAATATCCTTATGGAGCTGTAAAGATATATTCAATTAGAAAGGATCAAGTATACAAGCCAAAATTGAGATCTATCATAAACAACTTAGTTGCATTAAAAATCAAGTCATCTCATTGTTACTCTCTAACCATTGTAGCAGTGATCTAAATCTCTTAACAGAGTTGGCTTAACAACTATTTGTAAATCTACTAACAAGGTGGCATTTCTATTGAATTGTCTAAAGAACTCTAACAAGGCCACTCCTAATAGTGTGTTTTGTAATCTTTAATAGGCTTTGCTCTTAATAGAGCTCACTTAGAAGAGTGAAAATAAGTAACTAGTTGCAATTGGTGATTTTTCCCAAATTGGATTTACACATTAAATCTTGGTGTCACTTGTGTTCATTCTATTTCTTTTATGTATATGCAACTAAGTTAAGTAAGGTTAATCACAGATAATATCTTAAGTTTTTCATGCTAAGCATTTGCCAAGTTACAATAGATTTTTAGTATTAACCAAGAGCTTATGTGTTTACCAAGCATCAATATTTTCAGTAAAGTTTATATTATGTACTAACATCTAAGGGATCTAGGATTTGTTTTTGTGGTAAATGATTTATCCCTCCTGTCTCAATTACTCTTATATTTCCAACACAAATCTAGGACATAAAAATTGATCTAGCAAGTCTTTTGATGATTTTGGAAGCCTACTAGCACTACAATTCTCCAACATTTCATTACTATGCAAAGTAAAATGAATGGAGCATAATATTTCATGGTGCATAGAAAACTCCACATGATATTTGCAACAACATGTATTTGGAACCTTAAGTGGAACATAATAAAATGGCTTAAAGGATTCAAAAGCCCTTTTTAATATATTCAATCTTGGATGAGTCTCTTTAAATTCTTTAAACAACATAGTTTGACTTACATCCAAATAATGATGTGTGATCTCTAATTCTAATTTCTAACTTCAACATGTCTTTAGCATTAGGCAAGACTCTTGAGCTAGAGTGCCAAAACTATGTAATTTCTTGCTTCACATCATCAGTTAGCTTCTTATCAAAATGTAGAAGTCTCCCACAAAAAACCCATTTATCATTCTAAAGAGGATCATCAATTCTCCCTCGTCTAGTAAGTGCTCTTCTCAAAGTAGTACAATTTAGGTTCAAGTCAATAGAAGTTTGTCTCATATATCTACCATTTCTCAAATGATGACTTACCAAATAGATTGTAATAACCCTTCAAACAATTCTCTTATCCTTCTCCTTGCTATTTTTCCCAATGCTACTGAGAGCACTAAAAAGGTTCTTCACAATAATGGCATTTCTTTCAATTTTCTTATTGACACAAATCTTAAATTTGGAAAGCATAGGTCTCATCTTTTGCATTGTTAATAAGTTCATACAAAGCTAACATTACTCCACCACTGTCTTGTTTTCAAAAAATATCTATATAGTCTTGAAGCCCATAACCAAATGGTTCTTTATGATTTTTTTCTTCCAAATTAATAATAATCATTTCATCAATTTTGATTATTCATTTTGGTGTTCTAGGACCTTCATTTTAGTTATAATTAAGAGATATGTAATGTTCCTATGTATTTTCATTTTCAACATACTCAATCATGGCATTTACATTATGAACTAGTAAATTTTCATTCTTCAAATTTTCAATCCTGATATTATCATTATCAATTAGAAAATTTTCATTCTGCAACTGAACATATTCATTTTTAGACTCTATGATTTCACCTTCGATCAGTGTATTGTCAACTTGATTCACATTTAACATGCCTTGTCTCCTACTTCGATGATTTACCTTGTTTCTTTCCCTATATGTTGCAATGTATTTATTCGATACCTTCCTTTTGTGTTTAGCTTTTTGATGTCTACTTCTCCCCATTCAAACAATAATACTAGATACGTAATCAAATCTTGTAGCAAATTTTTCAAACAATGGGCCCCAAACAAACATTTTTTTGCAAACCTATAAAAAAGCCCAAAAAAATTGTGATTGTTGGGTCTGTAGTGATAGAGAATATTTTGATAAAAGTTTGCTAGTAAAAATATTTGGGTACCTAATCTCATATTGAGTATTTGATTTAAGATTGGATACCTGATATGATATCAGGTACCCAAAATCAATGCCCAAAATTTGGAGGGAAATCAATTGGGAAAGTGTGGGAAATCAAATATAGTGATATATTATTATATAATATAGTGATATAGTATTATTATTATATAATATAGTAATGTGTTATTATTATTATATAGTATATTAATATATTATTATTATATAATATATATTAATATTATATAATATAGTATTTATAATCATATATATTATTTATTATATATTATTATATGGTAATTGATCACATGGGTTGAATGGGGTCGTAGGCTAACCTATGACCCCATTGGACCCATTGCATCTTGACATGTGTTCATAGGGGTCCTAGGATTCGTAGGAACATATGGTAATTGATAATATGGGTTGAATGGGGATGTAGGCTAACCTACGACCCCATTTGACCCATTGCATTGCTACATGTGTCCCTAGGGGTCCTATGACCCCTAAGGACATATGGTAATTGATCATGTGGGTCAAATGGGGTTATAGGCTAGCATTCAACACATTACATCACATCATGTATCTCTAGGGGTCATAGGACCCCTAGGGACATATGATAATCAATCATATGGGTTAAATGGGGTTGTAGGCTAACCTATGACCCCATTTGACACATTGCATTGCAACATGTGCCCCTAGGGGTCCTACAACCCCTTAGGACATATAGTAATCAATCATATAGGTCAAATGGAGTTGTAGGCTAACCTATGACCCTAATCAACACATTGAATCATGACATGTGCCCTAGGGGTCCTAAGACCCCTAGGGACATATGGTAATCAATTACATGGGTCAAACATGGCTTAATGGGGTCCACAATTTTGTAAAGTTTTCAATTAGTTAAGGTGGTCAGACACGGGAATTTTTTATTCTAAAAAAATTATAGTAGAAAATTCATATTTAATTATTTATTTGGAATAAAAATACCTAAAAGTATGCATCACATCTAGGCATGAGTCTACTTTTTATATCTATAATTATATTTAAAAATATTATCATTTGATTTTGGTTAAGGTGGTCAAACATACACCTACTTTTTATTTTCACCCTAAAATTTTTGTAGTACTACATTAAAATCCAAAATTTTGACTAATCAAATAAGTTTTTCTCTAGATAAGTCCTATTAGTTTAGAAACTATATTCAATGTCCTATATAGCCCATAACTACTTTAAAATGATGTGTCGAGTTAACATAATCTTGATTTACAAGTTTTTCACTACTACTTAAAGCCATAGTTTGGTTGACCATGATCCTACACATACACTTAAGTTAAATTATATTTTAAAAGGGTACATAAGATAAAAAAGGTGGGAGGAAAAAATAACATATCCCTAAAAGTCACATGAGGCAAGAACAAGATTCATATGGGTTGAGCCCATAAACTAAAGGAAACAAAAAAAGAGTCACACAACCCTTGTCCAAAAGAGAAAAAAGGGCCAAGCCATAAAAAGAAACACCCTCAATAAGCCAAGGAAGTAGCCAAATTAGGTGGAGGGTTTGGCTTGTTACTCTCCCTCCATCCCAATTCATGAGTTAGTGATAGTTTTGGAATGGTCCAACCATTTGTATTTTCTTTGAATCATTCTTCTTTTCTTGATGTTTTGGGAGATTTCCAAAGTCAACCACAATTTCGTTATACTATAATCTAAATTTTTTCTAAAGTAATAATCTCTTCCATTAGAAGTTATGTTAGGGGTCCAAAGAAACCTAAATCAAGTGGCACCAAGGGTGTGTCCTTTTTCTCACTGCTAGTTTTCAAGAAGCTAACCCAATTTTTCTTGTCATAAATATAATATTTAGAAAATTAAAAATAATTAGATTTGAGACTGAGGAATTGTTCCATCTAGCACATGACATTAAGGCCCTTCCTACTAATATAATTGAGCCTATCATGCCAAACTTCTAAATTATTGTCCACAACTTTCATGCCAACTCTCAATTCACTAATATTCTCCACAATGTACATGCTTCCTTTTTAATCTACCTTTGCATTACCAATAGAATCTTTTGTGATTTTTAACATATCCATGAGACTTGTGAGAAAACTTTATGTGTAGAAGATGCTTATGTATATTTATTATGTAATTTATTTGTTTGTTTGTTTTATTACTTTTGATTGCATATATAAGTAAACTTAGATATTTGTTTGTTTTAGTCTTACATATGGGCTTTGTGTTTTCTCATTCTCTTGTTCCTTTATTAATTTTTATTTGTATTCTTTCTATCACTTATGTTTCTTTTTACACTTCTTTCTTTTCTCTTCCTCTTTTATATGCTTATGCTTCTTCAAGGTTTTATTTATTTCTATTTCTATTTTGATATTTTTATTATTTCTATACTTTTTTTTCCCTCTTATTATCATTTTCTTTATCTCTACTTCCTCTCTCATATTGTTACACTTTTTAGACCTTTTTTTATTTCTCTTTTTTCATATTCTTATAGTTTCACCATTCTCATTTTATTTCTACTTTTTAAAATCAATTTATTGGTGCTCTTATATTTGGGACTTTGTCTTATTTCCATATTTCTTGGTGTCTTTTCTTCTTTTTTCCTTTCTCTGAGTTGCTGTGCCTTCCCTCCCTACCCGCTCTTCTTCTTTTCAAGGAGTATTGATCTTCTTTCTAACATCTTTTTTCATTCCCAAGTTCCCTCATCTCGATGATGGATCATTGAGTATGATTTGAAATGTTGATGATTAAAAAACCCACAGAATATCATCTAGAAGCATAACACATAAGATCATGGATTGTAGAAATTTGATATCATTAATTTACATAAATCAAATTTATTTTTAATTAGGTGTCATTCAACATGCATCTTTCAAAAACCATTTACTACTTCATTTCAATAATGATTAAATATAACATTTACTTATAATTTCACAAGGTTTATCATCTTGTAAATATACTTCACCAATCTTACCTTCTTGCTAATTTATGAAGTACTCCATTAGTGGGGAGGCATGAAATGATGCATTGAAATTCAAGACCCAAAAATCTAATGTAGTTTTTCTTGTTGATAGTATTGAGACACCATCATCTTAGTTATAAGTTGTATTAGCTTTTATGTCCTATATTATTTCTTGTGCTTTGTTATAGTTTCTATAATCCTTTTTGACATGGTTAAATTTACTAAATAAACTAGAGAAATCACTATTTATTGCTCTTGACTTTGATCTCCTAGGTGATTTGGATCTCCGATGATGATTATTTTTATTTTTCCTATTTTATGACTCCATCTATTCTTAGTGCCTAGAATTATTATAGATTCACCAGATCAGGGTTCTTGGTTCCTTCTCCTCATGCCCTCACAAAGAAGAATATAAATTACATCATCAAAATATAACTTATTTGTATTGGATGTTGAATTCCTTTTCATTGTCACAACTCCATCAAAGTTGTTGAATAATGACCACAATAAGAGAACAAACTTGTCCCCATCATCTTATTAGAGTATTTATCCTATTTAAAAATTATTGTCCACAATACTTATTTCCTTTATGTTGAGTTTGTAAATCTTCTTCATGATGAATACTTTATTTGCATCTAATGCCAAGATGAGAGGAATATCTTTCTTTATCAATAAGGATTGAATCTACACTATCCACAAATTAAAAATTTATCTTGGAATTTTTTTGCATGTTCAATTCTTCTATGATTTTGGAATTTCAATCATCAAAAATAAAATCTAGACCATGCCTTGCTTTGATACCTATTTTGAAATGAAAAGAAGTGAAAAGAAAAATAGAACAATGAATATAATGGATTAATCAAACATAGTGATAAATATGAAACATAAAGTTTTATACACTTGGTTCAATATAAATATTCTTATATCTACTCTTGAAGTAGGGAAATTCCTTTTATTTAATCATAGTTAGTATATATTTTGAAAAATGCTTGGATTTGTCTGGTTTAGTGTACCCTTTCTTAAAGCTAGTAAATATTGACCTATGTAAATAAGCAGCTCCTAAATAATCTTTCATTATGATGCAAAAGATTTCTTAGATATGGTTCATTTTCATATTAAACCTACAAGTTTGAGACATTGTATATATGTGGTTTTCTCTCAATTGACTAAGAAATATGTAACAATTTCTGATCATGGGAGAATGCTTTTTAATATTACAAATGATGATAGTGCATCTCATGAATTATGGTAGGAGGGTGATAAGTCCCATGTTTTCATTTCTTATTGGTTACAATGGCTAGTTTACATTCTCATTGATCCATGTCTCATGTTCCTAAACTAAAATAAAATATTTAATATTGGAAAAATAGGAGTTTAGCAAATAAAAAATGCTAAAATATATGAAATTTAACTATCACCTATTAGATTACATCTAGTAATAATTGCTATACTTATAAACTATGTGATAATGGTAATTTCTCCCTCATTGGTAGTTGTAGCTGGTTTAACAAATAATTCATCTATTTCATACACTAAGAAAGGAAGAATTCACTAGAAAAATAAATATGCTATGATTATAGTTGTTAGGAAACATAAAACAATGGGAAGACAACTGGTAAAGGTGAGCTGAATCACTTGGCAATGCAAGGGGCCAAGTTTCTTTGTAGCAAGGAGTTAACTTGGCAAGGAGGACCAAGTTACTCAATCACCACAAGGAAGCTCGACAATAACACAAGCCAAGACAATGTTATCACTTGGCTAAAGACAAGACTGAGAAAAACTAATACTCAACAATGGAAGCATGTTAATTCATGCAAAAAAACAATGCTTTAGGAGAGACACACAAACAAAGAGATTCACTGCTCAATTTTGACAAATAACTGAATACACAACAAAATATATCAATAGAGACGAGATCACATACACAATATTCTAGAGATGGGAAAGTTTTCTTTCTTGTTGTTTTCTATTAACCGAATCAAATTATTACAAATATGGAGAGTAAAACTACAAACCCAAAAATCAAAATATCTAAATACTAAGAAAACTTACAACAATGTATGGATGTATAGAATAAGCTTGGAGAAATCACTACTCAATAGGAAAAATATTCCCTTTTACAAAAAACTATAGAAAATCATTCACTCGTGTTGCTGCACTCTAATAAAACCATTTTCTTCTACTACTTTCTTGATGTCTTTTAAATCACTCAAAATGTCTCTATGCTTTTGGAATGAAGGAACATTCCCTCCTTTTTCCTCTTGCTATCCACAAAAATAATTCCCTCTCATTGTAAAAATTCAAATTTATGTACCACATTAAATGACTTGATTGTTTGAGCTATATTGTCAGAGGAGACTTGGAGAACTCAACTTCTAATTGGTAGGTGAAATGAGGGCTTATAGGACAACCAAAGTGATTTGAAATTCTAATACTCCTCCTTTGTCTGCTAGCTACTGCTTAGACTTACAATATTCCATTTCAATTTCACCATTTTAAACCAACTCTCTAATAAAATGATATCTTATCTCAACTTGCTTTCTTCTTCCATGAAAGAGTGGATTCCTTGTCAATTTTATTGAGGAAATGATGTCACAATAAATTATAGTTCCATCCTCTTGTTTTTCCTTCAAATTTTCCAAGATTCTTCTCATCAAAATAGGTTGACATGTTGTTATATTTTCTACTATGTATCCAACTTCTATTGTAGATTGGTCAATAATTGGTTTCTTCTTGGATGACCACAAAATTTCACCTGAACCCATATGGAATACATAACTAGAAGTTCTCTTCTGATCATCCAAACTTCTAGCCCAATCACTATATGTATACCCAACCAGCCCAAACATATTTTCAATAGTATATAAAATACCAAATCCTTTGGTGCAATTCACATACCTCAGGATCTTCTTTCTTTCTTGCCAATGGGAATGCTATGGAGTTTCCATAAATCTGGAAATTAGACTTATTGCATACATTAAATCAAGCCATGTTGTTGCTAAATACATTAAGCTTCCAACCATACTTTTATACAATGCTGGATTCACATTTTTGCTACAATCTTCCTTACTCAACTTCAAACCTACATCTGTTGGTGTTGGGGCTGCCTTACTATTATTCATTTTAAATCGCTTCAAGATATGATCTACATATTTTTCTTGAGAGATAAATATGTCATCATACATTTATTTTACTTCTATGCCTAGAATGTACTTCAAGATACCCAAATCTATCATCTCAAACTCACTCTTCATGGCCTCTTTGAAATCATCAAATATGAAATTATCATTTCTAGTAAAAATTAGATCATCTACATACAAGAAAATAATTATGTTTTTACCATAAACTACCTTGATGTAAAGAGTGGGCTCACCATCACTTTTTCTAAAACCATTTCTCATCAAATATAGGTAAATCCTACTACACCATGTGTGTGGAGCTTATTTTAGTCCATAATGAGCTCTTTTTAGCTTATGCACCTTGTGTTCTTCCTTTGGAACTTCATAACTTGGTGGCTGCTCTACGTACACCTCTTCTTTCAATACACCATTCAAGAAGGCAAATTTAAAATCCATTTGAAACACCTTCCATTTATGCTTGACTACAATTGCAATGACAACACACAATGTTTCCATTCTTACGACCAAGGCATAAGTCTAATCATAATCTCTACCATAGTATTGTTTGTACCCCTTGAACACCAATCGTGCCTTATGCCTATCTATTTTTCCTTCAACATTGTGCTTGGTCTTATAAACCCATTTGAATCCAATATTTTCTTCTTCAAAGGCAAAATAGTTAGCTACTATGTTTCATTTCTCTTTATTCCATCTATTTCCTCATCCATTGCCTTACACCATTTATTTTATTTCATAGTTTCCTCAAAATAAATTTGATCACTATGAAAAAATCATGCAAAGTTAACAGTCTCATCAAACTCTTCATCATACTTTTCATCTTGGTATATCTCCCTTAGACTCTTAGTCTTTCTTGGAAATAAGGAGACAAGAGTGGGATCACTACTATTGACGCTACTATTGTGTACCTATTGTACACCAATCTAGAGCTATCTGGAGCCACTTGAAGCTAAATATCTTGATGTCTATGGTTACTTTTTTCTACCTATTTTTATCAGGAGAAACCTAGAACTTTTTAGAGCTATTTGTATTTGTTGATGCTTCAACATGCTGATCACCAACTTTATCTTCTTCATCAATTATTGGCACTTTACTTGAAATTCTTACTGATTTATCCACATAGCCATCTCATTATTGGTTTTCAATGAACCCCACATCTCTTAGATGATTATCTTTTTTGTGGTAGGGAAATCTAAATGCCTTTGATTTTGAACTATAACCAGTGAAGATGTACTTCACACCCTTTTCATCTAGATTTTGTCTTTTCTCCTTTGGTATGTGTGCATATGCTACACACCCAAACACCTTCAAGTGTTCAACCATCCATCTATGTCTTGCCCATGCTTCAAGAGGAAATTTGTCACAATCTTTATTGGACACCTATTTATCAAATATATAGTTGTTGCTACAACCTCTCTTCAATATTTAGTTGGAAGACCTTTTTATTTATACTCCTTTTCATCTCAATAAAGGTCCTATTCTTCCTCTCAGTCACTCCATTTTTTTGCAAATTATAGTTGGCTAGAAGCTCTTTCTTGATGCCACTTTTTCTACATAAAATTACAAAAGAATCAGAGGTATACTACCCCCCCTCTATTTGACCTTAGCATTTTGACATAATGACCACATTCTTTTTTAGCCCAAGCTTTAAATTCTACAAACTTATCAAATGCATTAGATTTATTTTAAAAAAATATAACCATGTCCTATGGTTGAAATCATCTATTAATGTCATAAAATATGTACTCCCCCAATAGAAGTAGTTTTCATTAGGCCAACTAAATCAAGATGCACTAGTTCTAATGGTACCCTTTTCTTTCTCTAAAGTTACCATAATTGAAGGGAAGCCTATGTTGTTTATCCAAAATACAAGCCTCACATGTGTCACACGTCTCTATAATAGTAGGAAAACCATCTACCATTCTTTTCTTGGACAAAAAATTCAAACCTTCATAATCAAGATGTCCTTACCTAAGATGCCATATCTTGGAGGGGTCTTCAATAAAACTCTTTAGAGCTAATTACTGATGTAGTGTTGTACATACATAATTAGGAGGTGCACATACAATTTGAGAAGATAAACATGTCTCTATCCTTAAGGGGAACATTCAGTTCCTATTCATTTGGACTTCTGCAATAATCCTCTTACTCCCATCTTTCTCATGAATGACGAACAATTCATTTTCTATTAGTACTTGTAACCATTTTGAATGAGTTGTCCAACACTCATCAAATTATGCTTAATTCCCAAGGAAAAATAAATATTTTGAATCTCTCTCTCTTCTGACACTTCTTGGTGTAGACCATAGTAGATCCCTTTCCCATTATAGGAATAGTTCCATTGTTTCCCATTTTAATTTCAGATTTGAAATTCTTATAAATAAATGAAAATAAGTTTTCTAATTTACCATTGTGGTTGCTATAACTTTTGTCCAAATGCTATACTTCAGGGCTTCCTTCTTCACCAATGTTGGACATGATGAAGGTTGTAGGATCATTTTCTTTACCCACATTCACATCATCCACACTTGCACTCTGCCTTGATTGGTCTCGTTGCCTTTTCTAGCATTTACTTGCATAATACCCAAATTTGTGGCAATAATAACACTTCATGTTGCTCTTATTTGAGCTATAATTTTTCTTGCCTCCTCTAGAGCTATTATGAGAGTTTCTTACCCCCTCTTGGATGTTTGCTCATCTTGATATTTCTCCTCCAACATTTCTTTGTCTAGAATTGCCATGACCTTTGCCTCTATAACCTCTACCAAAGCTACTTATTCCTCTCCCGTTGCCTCTTGCATTAGCCTAATCAGCTCTAAAAGCTTTCTCTTGGGAAGATGTTTCTGATCTATGTATTTGGTGCTGATGGGTTTGGAGAGTACCCATCAACTCATCCATTATCAAAGTAGTGAGGTCCTTTTCCTCTTCAATGGTCATCTCAAGATTATCATACTTTGCAAGCAAATTTCTCAATATCTTTTCCACTATTATCTACTCCTCATAATCTTCTCCATTTGATTTCAACTATTTTATTAAACCAGTGATCCTTGAGCTAAAGTCCACAATAGACTGAAAATCCTTCATTCGAATGTTCTCAAACTCCCTTTGAATGAACTATAGCTTCACTACAAAAAAATTATCAGTCCTTTTGAGATTCATCTCAAGGATATCCATGTTCCCTTTGAATAATTAGTTGACTATCTTGGGAAAAATCACCTCTGTCATGGTTGCCTCAATCAAGCTTAATGCTTTTGCATCCTTCTTGATTCCTTTAGTTGAGTCATTTTATTGTTGGTGACAGAAACATATTGTACTAGGTTAGTTATATCATTGAAATCATTTACCACAAACTCCTACAAGTCATTTACAACCATAATGGTTCTCATCTTCTTTGCCCAAGTGTCATAATTTTGTCCATTTAAGGACACTTGCTGCTACCAAATATTTCCTTCATCTCTAGTCATGTCTCCTACACAAAAAAATTCAAGACCTAGAAAAAATGCCCAAACTCACAAGAATGTGGGGCCAAGTTGGCTCTAATACCATGTCAGGAACCATAAAAAAATAGGAAGACAACTGATAGAGGTGAGCCAAATCACTCGACAATGCAAGGGGCTGAGTTTCTTAGCAACAAGGAGTTAACTCAATAAGGAGGACCAAGTTACTTAGTCACCACAAGGAAGCTTAATAGATTTAGAGACCAAGCTACTTGGTCAATAGGAACTGAGTCACTCAACAGTAACACAAGGTGAGACAATGTTATCACTCAGCTAAAGACAAGACCAAGTAAAACTAACACTAAAAAATAGAAGTGTGTTAATTCATGCTAGAAGAAAAGAACAATATTTCAAGAGAGACTCACAAGAAAAAAAATTTGTTGCTCATTTTTGACAAATAACTTAATCCACAATAGAATATATCAATGGAGACAAGATAAACAAAACAATATATTGGACATGGGCAAGTTTGCTTGCTTTCTTGTTTTCTATTAACTAAATAAAACTATTAAAAATTTAGAGAGTAAAACTACAAACCCAAAAATCAAAATATGTAAATACTAAAAATTCTTACAACAATGTATGAATACATATAATAAACCTAAAGAAATCACTACTCAATAGGACAAACATTCACTTTCATTAAAAACCTTAGAAAATCATTCACCCATGCTGCTACATTATGTTAAAACCTTCTACTATTGTTTCTCTATTGAACTCTTCTGAATCACTTAGAATATCTCTATGTTTCTAGAATGAAGGAACATTTCCTTATTTTTTTATCTTGCTATCCACAAAAGAAATTCCCTCTCATTTTCAAATTCAAACTTACCCACCGCATTAAATTTCTTGACTATGGGAGTTGCAGTGTCTAGGAGACTTGGGGAGCTCAACTTCTAATAGGTAGTTGAAATGGAGGCTCATGGGACAACCAAAGTGATTCAAAATTCCAACAATAGTTTGGTTGCATTTCTTTATGCATGAAATAATGGGACACAATTAGATCTCCAAGTTTATTTCTTATACATCAGTTGTGACTGATTACTATGTACACTGAAATAGATTTCTCTATGAAATATTAATCTCCATCATATATATCCATGCTACAATAGATAATAATATAGCTTGTATGTAATAAAAATGAAATACTATTATATGCATGTAATAAACTAGTGTGATATCCTATCACTAATTGTGAGAAGACTATTATAAATAAATGCAATGTAACTCTTTTAGCTATGAGATGATTAATAAAATTTAGAGTTTTGTTTTGTGTATTTTGTTGTAGCATCTCTATTGTGTATTTTCTTATTTCTAAAATGAATGTTCTTGAATTATCTAGGTTATGTCTAAAATGACTATAATAACAAAAAATACAAAAGGGAAAAAATCTAATTTTAGATTTGAAAATTTTGAAATATATTTCTCAACTAAACTAAACTAATGGATGTGATCCTAGTAGAGTTGTTTTACATTTTAACCTTTTAGAGGATATTTAACTATTACTAGCTAAAGGTATCAAGTTAAGTAAAAGAGGGGACATGCTTCTCAAATAATTCTCATATGCTTCTGACTTTTTTCTTCCTTAGATATGTATTATATCTAATGATAAGATTGTTAGAAATAGGGATTACTGGGAGGGGGGGGATGTGAATCAATAATCTAAAAACTTTAGTCACCTACTGGATATTATTTCGTGCTTTAGACCATACATAACAAAGCAATAAAGTAATGTTTAATAGTAACAATAACCATGCACAAAGATAACTCATAACACCATATTTTGTTAACTAGGGAATCCCTGGCCAAGGGAAAACCCCGATGAGGATGATATCCACTAGATAATATACTAATATATAAGTTCCTTGTTAAAGGATGGACCTTGTTAGGAGTTGATGAGAAAATTTAGTATAAGGAGTCCTTGTTAGGAGATTTTGAATCCTTGTTAGGAGATTCCAACCCTATTAGGAGTTGTAGTATAGTAGATGCAAGATGAGCTCAGTGCCCAAACATGCATTTCCAATTACAAAAATAGCTCACTGTCCAAACAAGTAATCAGCCTTCTAGAGTATAGGTATTGTAACTTCTTCCTTGACTAATCTCTAATCTTCATCTTGATCTTAGATCATGAAATAGCTTTCACAAAACTTCACATATATTTCTTTCATAGTACGTTTGCATACAATTCCTCAACATCACAATTACATGATAGCACAATTCTTATCACAAAATGTCCTTTGCATAAATACCATGCTTTTACACAAATTTCTGCTAGGTTAGCTAAGACTAGAATATACTTTTCCAACTTAGAGTAAACATCTTGGATGTTGGCCCTAATTGGACAAGTAATTATTTTGTAAACAAAATAATCCTTTCCTTCAATTTTGCTATCCTATTTCACTAAAACATGGTTATCTCTATTCCATATAGCCCATAATAACTTTTGAGGTTATATATGTCATCAAAAACATGTATAATATCTCTACCTAACTTTTCTAGTCATAAAATGACATGACGAACAAGTTATAGATAAAACAATACACTGTTGTATACTAAATTCCATACTTAGAGAATTTTCTAATTACTAAACACTAAGTATCTTTGTTCCCAAGGTTTCCTATAAGAATGTACATCATGTGTTTCCTTAAATGACAACAATTACATACCTCCATTAGTGAATTGTCAACAATCTCCCCCTTTGGCTTTGATGGCAACAAAATAGGAAAAATTGGCTAAGTAATTAAAACTTTAACAGAAATACATCTATATTACATCTATGATAATTTGTCCAAATTTAAATATGCTCCCCCCTTACAATATACTTTATAATCCTTTTTACCTATTGTATCTCTCCCCTTTAAATATACTTCTCCTCTTAACAATCTCAACAATTTTCATGTGTACTTCTCCCCCTTTGACATCAATGACAAAGGTCAAAGTGTCAAAATCTGCCCAAAACTGTCAAAAATGTTATCCTTCTACCTTAAGCTAGTAGAATCTTCATGCAATCATCAAAATTTTCCTTAAGAATATTCATACCTTTAGTCCATGTCTCCTTGATGGATCTAGCAGAGGTGAGAATTGCACATAAAGCATATGATGCAATCTCAACTACATTAAGATTTGAGTACAAAAAGATAAAATAGGTATCCTTGGCCTTGACAAATTCTTCCAAGTGTTTCTCAAAAAAAGATATTTTTAGAGCAATAGACTCTAAAATCTAATATCCTGTTCAAAATTTGTTCCTTCTGAAGTTCCAATTTCTTGATATCATTGTGAATACTAGCCACTTGTCCTTTAAAATCATCTACTTTACAAGATGGATGATGTATCTACCTATATAGAGCCTTTAGCTCACTCATGTTGCCTATAATCTAACTGTCAATGTCTTTAGTCAATTTGTATGATAAAGTACACTTAATGTACAATATTGTCCCATCGTATTGACATTTCTAAAGTTCCTTGATACAAGTATCAAGAGTAACAAAATCATTCTTAATGTTTTGACAGATGGTGCTAAATTAGTTAGCATCATGTGGAATCTGTATCCTTGGTTCTACAACATTCAACAAGTTAGTAAATTCTTCATCAAATGAATTTAGCTCTACTTGTGCCCTTTGTTCTGGATCTTCTTCTATGTGTTGTACTGCCAGAGTATTGTGTAATCTATCAATAACCTCCATTAAGGTCTTCTATAGGATTTTTATTGTTCTATTCTTCTAAATAAGCTTTGACAAGGATGATATGAAATTAGTTTGATCATCATCATCAGATGCTAAGCTAGCAAGTGAAAGCAGAGTAGATGAACTAGAAAGTTTAGTGTCATCCTCCCTTTGCTTCTTGGCTACCTCTTTTATTCTTCTCTCTTCTTCTTCTTTCTTTTCTTTTTCCTTTCTTATTTCCTCTTCTTTTCCTCCTCTTCCTTTCTTTTCATCTCACCCTCAAGAAATTTATACTTGGCCTCTTCTACTTTCTTCTTTCTTCTTCAAGTAACTTTTTTTCTTCTTCAGTTAGTCTTAGTTTGTCTTCAATATCCTCTGTATTAGGTTCATTAAGTTTAGAACCTTAAAATGGATTAGTATCATCAATGTTAATGGTAATATTGGTCTAATCTATTTGCATAGTGTTACCACTCACTCACACTTCTGAGGTTTTGGGTGTTGGTGGAGATGTTTCTTTGATTTTGTCAACATTTGGTTTATTACCGAGCTGCAGTCTCACTTCTTAATTTATCTTTCTCACCCACCATTAATAGAAATGGTTTTACTTTATTTATCAAGTAAGGTACAAGATTATTAAACAATCTCTTAATCTCTTCTTCTTCATTAGTCTTGCAAATAGTTCTAAGCATAGACTTCTAAAGTTCTAAATCTTCTACTCTTGTTGGTGCCTTCTTCTCATTAAGTTCCTCATAGACTTTCTAGTTTACTATTCCCTCAATATCTTTAAATTTCAGATTATTGGCTATAATGTATCTCATAGTAGAGATATCAATCTAATCCTTCTCAAAATTATTATACAAATCATAAAATTTTTTCATCTAAACAAAGTTACCTTCAATAGCAATAGTTGAGTTAACCTTTCTATCTTTGGCTTCCAAGGTTGTCGAGCTTTTCCTACTAATTACTTTGATGTTGTCACCTTCTCTACTTGCTTGACTTCTTCTTCTTCTTCTTCTTCATTACTAAATTTGACAATTGTCAACAATGTGTTTTTCCTCTTACTTGGTCCAATGGCCTATTGCTTGAACCTTTTTGTCTTTGTGGTCATCGCTTGTACTAATCTCTTAGATTTTCTCTTCAGCTCACTAGGTTGCACATCTAACACTGTTGCATATGGAATGCTCTATTTTGAAGATTTCTCTATAATAGATATTGACAAAGGTTGCACATTTAGTATTGCTTGTTTCATGGTTTGCCTGACTACCTCATACTCGCTCTTAGTCATAGTAGCCTCTGACAAGGCTTTCTTCATGATTGACTCTATCTTCTTGTGTGATTCCTTCTCAAAGGTTGCCTGATGAGCTGATTGGGTAATCTCATTTGATTTCAACAATAGATAAATATAACCAACTTTTATATCATCATTCAATTTATAGCCCAAGTTACCAAGAAATGTTTCCTGAGGTTCCACTGCTTGAATATAAGTATAATCAGTATTAACCATAATGTAAATGTCTTCTTTAAATGTATCTACAATTGTAGGTGCAATTTTGAATCTTTTTCTCATTTCATTATGAAATGTCCTCATTATCAAGTTTCCACTGTCCAATATCTTATTTGTAGGATGTCTTCTGCATACTTCTATGATCGCCTCCATTGTACATCTATCACTACTCATTATATCTATGAATAATAAATATGGAAATATTTTAAGTACATGAAAGAATATGTGATTGATTAGTGACTAAAATCTAAACACACTGTTCTTAATCCTCTTGATCTTTTCTAGGTTCTTAAGAAATTGCATTCTTAGAATTTCATTGAGGTTAACTTGTTCCTTCTCTACACATATCTCATATGCTACATAGATGAGTCCAATTGATAATTCATAAATCTTTGAGCTTGTACATACAGAGTAGGCAATGATTCTACCCAAGAATCTTACATCGTCGTGCTGATCACCATAGCCTTTCCATTGTACACTACTTTGGTATAACTCTCAACTTTATTCTTGACCATTATTTCACCTATAGATACACTTCCTTGTTTACTAAGACCAGTTACCTCATGAGCAAGGTTGATAGAAATATCAATTACATTCTCTTGCATCCATAGTTTTCCATCATGTATCCTACTTAATATGATCTGTGTCCATTCATCTATGTCTAATTCACACTAAAATTGATAATTGAATAGTTTTAGGTTCTTTAAATGCTCAAATTTGGGCTTCATAGTAATTTCATGATTGAAAACTAATTCCATATCCTTGTTCATGTATTCACTCCCAATAGGTTCAAATTTACTATTCAGATAACTTCCTACATCTTCCAGATATACTACATTGTTCAGAGTAATGGATAACACTGAGTTAGGGTTTCCTTCAATAGGTTTTAAAGAAACAATATTTAACTTAGGTGTATCCTCATTCTCAACATTGTGCACTACTGAAATGTCCAAGCTTCTATCAAATATGAAATTTTACCAAATAAATTTGCGAAAAAATTATAAAATACCTCTTTCTAAAAATTGGGTTTTCTTTGAAATCACCTTGACAAGTTGCTTCTTACTGCTCTTCACTTCAAATTTATTCACAATGAAATGAAAATCAATTTTGTACTTCATTTATTCTATCAAATTGAACTTGCATTAATTTCATACTTTGCAAACACAAAAAACTATCAATTATATTATGTAACCAAATAATTGCTCAAGATCATCTTTCTAATCTTCAAATGCCACCTAAGGTTTACTATAGCTCCTTTCATCATGATAGTGCTCCTCAAGACTTCTCTTCACAAAATTCTTTGTAAAAACATAGTTTCCATCTTTTTTTACATAATTAACCTTTTTTTGTAATACCACTAACTCTTAATTCCTTCATAACTTGTTTAGACAAGCTCCAAATTACAAGCAAGCTTAGGTACCATCTAAACTTAATTGGATACACCATTTTCTAACTTCACTGCCTCTAATTCAATTTCTAAATGAATTTATCAAATTTTGACTTTATGAAAAAGCTTAATTCAACTTTATTAAATCAAAGTCAACTATTGACTTTGATCTTCCTATCTCACCATCATCTAGCTTTTCTTTTGAGATATCTACTTCTTTTACAAATGCCTCATTAAGTTCTTCTTGAAGTTCACTAACAAAATTTTTTTATTCCTCATTGTCTCTATCAGTTCTGGAGTTCCTTTCATGGTTCCTTTTGTCATTTCTGATGTTCCTTGCATCATTCCTTCTGTTCCCAAAGTTTCTTCCATTGTTCTTTCTATCTCTGAAGTTTCTGTCCATTCTTTAGTACTTTTCTGTATGTCCAAAGTTGTTGCATAACTAACATACTTGTGCTCTACTTCTAGGATTCTACTAATCACTAGGTGCATGACAATTCTGAGAAATGTGTCCAAATTTGTTATACTTATAACACACGATCTGTCTTCTATCTTCATAAGGTCTTCCTTCTCTTGATGTCCTTTCATTAGATCTTCTTCTATCTATAGGGTTATTATTTCTAGACATTCTACTATTCCTTCTATCATTATCATACTTATGTTTCCTACAATCAATTACTTTATGTCCATACCACTACAATTATGACAATAAAAGTCCTTAACATGATTAAATGACTTATTTGTACAATCTCTTTTCATATGACCTATTTCATTACATGAAAAGAAATTACCTCTAAATTCATACCTAATTTCCACTTGCTTTGGTTCATCCAAAATTTTAACTTCCTTGTCTTGTCCAAGTTCTTTAGGTTTATCAGAAGATTGACTAGATTCAATCTTATCATCAATTTTGCTTTTTTCTTTTAGATCTAATCTAGTCTCAAGTTTTATTACAAACATGTTAATTAGATAACCAAGACTAGTCTTATCATAGGTAGGTCTCTGTATTGACATTGAATCATCAAGCTTTTCTTTGCTAGAATAAAGCTTCTCAAGCTATTGCTTGCACTAAGTTAATTCACCTTTCACAATAGTATTGTATTTATGAAGTTCTTTAGGGTCTTCTTTCAATTTTTCAAATTTAGATGTTTTCTTTGCCAAACTTTCTCTTAGATCTACATTCTTAGTCTTCAAATTAGATTCAACTTTGTTGGGATCATTTCTTAAAGTCAACTTCAGATTCATAATCTTCAATTCATGCTTCAAGATTATGTACTCTATCTTTAGCTTTGAATAGTCATTATCACTAGTTTCAGATTCAGTAGATTCAGGCTTGGATTTGACATGTTTAATCTTTTCCTTCAATTGTCCAATGTATACTTTGGAGTCTTTGTTAGGAATAAGGTGTCTCAACCTTGTATAATTCCTATTCTTATTATTTTTTTTGTAAAATTTATTTCTTGCAAATAATGTTGATGTGTCGACATCTTGAATTGTGTGTAAGGAGATCATGACTAAAACGGTTATGACAAATTCCTATGACACGTAAGAGCTATGTTAGGAAGATTCAATGATAGGTGAAGACATGTGGCAACTAAGATATTTTGAGTACTGTACATTACTTTTTTGGGGTTCCTATTTTCTCGGAGAATGGTAAAACCCTAATACAGTTTACCTTTGGGAATAGCCCTAAAGTGAAGCGCATGTTATAAGCATTTTTAGGGTTACGAAGAGAAGTAATGCAAAAAATGTGTATTGTTGGTACTACGAGTAGCTACTGAAGTCTTCTGTTATTGATGTTGAACTTGCATTGCAAGTGTATTGTAATCTTGTGTTGAAGATAAGACATTGTGCAGGTTCTAAAGGGGTGGGGTTGTTTTACTGAAAGGTTTTTCCCCACCGAAAAATCCTTGTGTTATGTGTTCCTTTCTCTGTCTATTTTCTATATGCATGGTTGGCTGCAATATTGTTGTTTACATGATATTGAATCTGTAAGTGTAGAAGATTTTAATAGGATTTGCATCATACTTTCCTTATGAGATTAGTGTAGGAAGCTATTTCCGAACCTGAGTTTCCTTACAGTCTTCATATCTATCTTTAAACTTATCTCTTTCTTCAGTATATAAATCAATTTTTTCAAGTTCCTCTTCAAGGTTCTTCATCAATTATTCCATATCCATAGTGATCTTACTCAAATTGTTAAGCCTCCTCAAAGTAACTATGCTCTAATACCAATTGTTAGAAATAAGGATTACTAAGAGGGGGGAGGGTGAACTAGTAATCTACAAACTTTAGTTGCCAACTTGATATTTTTTCTTACTTTAAGCCATGCATAACAAAACAATAAATTAATACTAGATAGTAATAGTAACCATGAACAAAGATAGCTCATAACATCATATTTGGTTAACCAGGGAAACCTTGGCTAAGGGAAAACCTTGATGGGCATGATAGCCACTAGATAATATATTGATATATAAGTTCCTTGTTAGAGGATGGACCTTGTTAGGAGTCAATTATCAATTTAGTATCAAGAGTCCTTGTTGGGAGACTTTGAATCTGATGCAGGACCATCTAGAGGTATCAGGGCAATCCTATGTCACCCAAAAAAATGTACTTAGACTTAGTTTTTGTTTCATGTGTTTTCATTTTTGGATACCCATTCGGGTCAAATAAAGGTTCCAACTCTCACAGTTCCACTATCAGTGTTCTAGAATAGAGTATTTGAACACCTTGGGATACATGTAAATGCTGAAAAAATAGGAGTATGTAATTAGGCCATCATTTTGGTAAACTAGAAGGTGTAAATTGGCTAGATGAATGTAATTGTAATTTAGAGCATTCCAGAAAAGGAATCAGGTCAAAAGGCCCCACGGTTTGAAAGTTATTGCAGTTTTTTGAGTTTTGTAGACCTCCTAAGAATGCTTCAAAGTCAGGATAGGGGCATTAAATGACCTTGAAAAGGGTCAAAAAATGGGGGATGATTGAATCTAGTCCATAGCGCTATAGAGCACTTCGAGAGCTTTCTGAAAATGTAAACGGTTCGTCAATCGGAGCTACGATTCAAAAGTTATGCCTCCCAAAAGTTTGGTTACCGTTTCTGGATTCTTCTAGATTTGCGTCGACTTCTAACACAGCTTTTGGAGTCTTCTATTTGGTTGGTAGATATGTACTAGCACTTTCTAGAATGTATTCCTAGTCCTTAACCCTCTAGGGTCTATTTAAGGAGATTTTTGGCATTGTAAAAGGCAGTTCGGAGGGGAGTTTGAGAGGAGGTACTAAAAGGAGAAATTATCTCCAGATTTATGCTATTGTAAGCCCATAGGGCATGTTTTGAAGTCTATTTTCCTTGTACTAGATGTATTAGCTTATTTAAAAAGTTAATAAAATTTCCCTTTCCTGTTGTGTCCATTCTATGCTTGGGTTGTGTCCCCATCAAGTGGTATCAGAACTGGTTTTCTTGAGTGTGTAGATAGAGCACCCACTGCGAGGCAGTTTGCACCAAGACTGTGTGGTTGTGGGTTCAAGTTAGAAGATGCCTCCACAAAGAGAGCGTGGTGAAAGGGCCAGAGCTATTAATCTTGAAGAGGTTAGAGCCCTCCAAAGGTAGGTACAAGCATTGGAAGAGGAACAAATGTTGCCACAGGTGACGACAGTGAGGATGACAATGAAGAAGAAGAAATTTGACCAGAAGGGGAATTTGATGGGGAAGCTCTGAATCAGGCAGAGGAAAGGCCTTTTAGGACCATTACTAAGTTTGGGAAAAGACCCACAATTGAAGTGGGTGTATTTTCAAGAAATCTAAAACCAGATGAGTTGATCGATTGGATCAATGAACTGGAAGAATACTTTCAGTATGAGGATATCAGGGACCCAGATAGGGTTAAGTTTGCAAAGGCCAAACTGAAAGGCCATGCCAAAATCTAGTGGCAAGAGGTTCAATTGGAAAGAAATAGAAGAGGAAAGGAGAAGATCACAAGGTGGGATCGCATGGTGGACAAATTGAAGAAGCAGTTCATTCCTGTGGACTATGAGCTTGATTTTTTTAAGAAGATGCATGGGTTAAAGTAAGCAGGAAGATCAGTCCAAGAATATATAGAGGAGTTTTATCGACTCTTGATTAGAGCGGAGCATGTAGAAGAAAATAAGGAGAAGGTTGCTCGTTATATCAGTGGGTTGTGACCTAGCATTCAGGAGGAATTAAGTCTAGTAAGAATGATCAGTGTTGAAGAGGCATACCAGTCTACCCTATGAGTCGAAGAGAAGCTAAATAAAAGGTTTGAAGGGAGACAGAGAGGGCGTGGTCAAGGAGGAAGGGAAAGCAGTAGGTCATCCGAAGGCTGAAATGAAACCCAAAAGAAAAATGAAGATGTGGGTACTATCAGGAACCAGAGGAATGAGGGTTTCAATCGCTCCTGTGATCAAGACTTTGGAAATCAGAGAGGAAGAGGTAGAGGATGTGGACAAGGAAGAGGAGGCTTCTATGGTACCTATTTCCATTGCAATGAAGAAGGTCATCGTGCCTTTGAATGCCCTCAATGACAAGGAAGGACAGATAGGAGAGCTGAGGGACAAGCTAGGGTTGCTCATGTGGATGAGGATGCTCAATCATCACATTTAGAGGATGCAAAAAGAGGAGAGACCTTGGTAAATGAAAGGGTCCTAATAAATGGTGAGATTGAACTAAGACAAAGGAGGAGTTTGTTCTGTACCAGATGTAAGTGTGAGGATAAATGTTGTGACGTGATCATTGATGGTGGTAGCACTGATAACTTGGTATTAGAAGAGATGGTCTCTAAGCTGAAGCTCAAGAGGGAGAGACATCCCTAACCCTATCGGATTGCTTGGGTGAAAGATGATCATAAGGTCCTAGTAAGTGGACAATGTTTAGTGAAATTCAAAATTGGGAGTTACCATGATGAAGTTCTCTATGATGTTATTCCAATGGATGTTTGCCATCTATTGTTGGGTAGACCATGGTAGTTTGATAGGCATGCAGTACATGATGGTCATGCAAACACATACTCTCTAACAAAGGATGGAGTTCACCACAAATTGAAGCCCATAAAAAAGGAAGGCAAAAAGATATGTAGCAGTGCTAGTATTTGTCTTGTTGATGGAAGGAAGTTTTTAGATGGCATGAAACATCAGTGTATGTGCTATGCTTTGATTCCTAGGAAAGATAAAGAAGGTAGTAGTGAAATATCACTTGAAGTTTTAGATTTACTAGGGGAGTTTGGAGATATTATCTCTGATAATGTTCCATAAGGATTTCCACCAGTAAGGAAAATCAATCATCAGATAGATTTAATCCCAGGAGCTAATTTTCCTAACAAGGCTACTCACAAGATGACTCCTACTGAAACTAAGGAGCTAAACAGATAGGTACAGGAGCTACTGAGGAAGGGCTTGATTTGGGAGAGCCTGAGTCCATGTGCAGTACCTACAGTACTGGCACCTAAGAAGGATGGAGAGTGGAGAATGTGTATAGACTCTCGAGCTATAAATAGGATAACCATCAAGTATCAGTTTACTTTGCCAAGAATGGATGATCTTATGGACTGCTTGAGTGGAGCTCAGTACTTCACAAAGATAGATCTCAAGAGTGGTTATCACCAAATATGGATTCGAGAAGGAGATGAGTGGAAAACAGCGTTCAAGACCAAGGAGGGTCTTTATGAGTGGTTAGTCATGCCCTTTGGATTGACACATGCCCCAAGCACCTTCATGCGGCTTATGAATGAGGTACTTAAAAAGTTCTTGGAAAAATTTGTTATTGTCTATTTGGATGATATTTTAATTTTCAAAAAGACTTTGGAAGAACATTTATTGCATATTCGTAGTGTTCTTGAAAGGTTAAGGGAAGAGAAACTGTTAATTAATCTAAAGAAGTGTATCTTTGCAAAAGGGGAGTTAGTCTATTTGGGGTTTGTTAAATCACCTAAAGGTCTCAAGATGGATCTAGAGAAGGTAAAAGCCATCTTGGAATGGCCTACTCCAAGGTCTGCTACTGAGGTAAGATCATTTCATGGTCTTGTTAGTTTTTATAGGAAGTTTATTGAGAATTTCAGTGGCATATGTGCACCCCTAACTGACACAATAAAAGGGGATTGAAAAGAGTTCAAATGGACTGCAGCAGCTACGAGAAGTTTTGAATTACTGAAGAAAAAGGTGACAAAACAGCTTGTGTTAGCACTTCTATATTTTAGAAAGGTGTTCCAGGTGGATTGTGATGCTAGTGGCAGTGCTATTGGGGCTATATTAAGCCAAGAAGGTAAGCCTACTGCATATTTTAGCAAAAAATTGAATGATGCAAAGAAGAAGTATTCTGTTTATGATCAAGAGTTCTATGCAATAGTTTATGCCTTAAAGAAATGGAGGCATTATTTATTGCCAAAGGAATTTGTTTTGTATACTGATCACTAGGAATTACAGTACCTAAATAGCCAAGGTAAATTGAATTAGAGGCATATGAAGTGGGTAGAGTTCTTGCAGAGCTATACATTTGTGTTGAAGCATAGAAGTGGAAAATCTAACAGGGTTGTAGATGCACTAAGTAGGAGACAGTTGTTGGTTACAATAATCCAGGTTGAAGTAGTTGAGTTTGATGAACTCAAGAATTTATACCCTGAGGATCTTGATTTTGCTGAAGCATGGAAAGCTTGTAAAGAGCCTGTTGTTGTAGATAGAACCAAGTGGTTAGACTATTTGATTTAGGATGGCATTATGTTCAAGGGTAGTCAATTGTGCATTCCAAGGAGTTCCATGAGGGGAAATCTGATTAAGGAGAAACACAATGGAGGGATGGCAAGACATTTTGGTCGAGATAAGACCATTTCCATTCTTAGAGAACATTATTTTTGGCCTCAGATTTCACAAGATGTGAAGAAGTTTGTACAGAGTTGCCAGGTTTGTCAAGTTGCCAAGGGATTTAGCCACAATGCTGGACTATATCAGCCATTGCCTATTCCATCAAAACCATGGGAGGACATAAGTATGGATTTTGTTCTTGGATTTCCAAGGACACAAAGGGGTAATGACTAAGTATTTTTGGTGATTGATAGGTTCTCCAAAATTGCACATTTCATTCCATGCCACAAAACTCATGATGTTGTCCGTATTGCAGACTTGTTTTTCAGAGAGGTGGTGAGACTACATGGTCTCCCAAGGAGTGTAGTTTCTGATAGAGATACTAAATTTGTGGGGTATTTCTAGAGAAAATTGTGGAAGAAGTTGAGAACAGACTTGAAATTCAGTTCCACACATCACTCGCAAACTAATGGCCAAAAAAAAGTGGTAAACAGAAGTTTGGGCAATTTGTTGAGATTTTTAGTTGGGGATAAGCCCAAGGGATGGGATTTGATTCTACCACAGGCAAAATTTTCTTATAATAACTCTGTAAATAGGAGTACTAGAAAATCACCATTCCAAATTGTATATAGAAGTAGCCCAAGGACTGCACCGAAATTGAGGAAGATAGAACAAGGGGAGAGGACAAGTGTTGAAGCTGAGGAATTTTTTGAACATATCAAACGTCTACATGAGGAGGTTCAAGCACACATTACCAAGATGAATCAAGAGTATAAAGCTAGGGCTGATCAAAGGAGAAGACATAAGGAATTCCAAGTAGGGGATCTAGTCATGGTGCACTTACGAAAAGAAATATTTCCAGCTGGTACTTACAACAAGCTAAAAATGAAAAAATTTGGCCCCTGCAAAATTCTGAAGAAACATGAGTCAGAAAATGCATATGAGGTGGAGTTGCCAGATGGTATTCACATTTCTCCTATTTTCAACATTACAGACTTAACAGAGTATCATGATGATGGTGCAGATGAGGAGCTGGTGTTAGAGCCATGTCCAATTCCTACTTCTAAGAAGGAGGAGATAGAAGACATTCTAGATCATCGTGTGGCTAGGAGTACCAGAAATAGGCAGTATGAAGAGTATTTGGTCAAGTGGAAAGGACGACCAATAGAGGACTCAACTTGGATTTCAGCAGCTGAGGTTTCCCATTTGGAATTTCCTCTACCATTCATAAAGTGACAGGGTCACTTTTCAATCTACCTTGGGTGTCTGATGCAGGAGCATCCAGAGGTATAAGGGCAATCCTATGTCACCCAAAAAATTGTACTTAGACTTAGTTTATGTTTCATGTGTTTTCATTTCTAGATACCCATTTGGGTCAAATAAAGGTTCCAACTCTCACAGTTCTACTATCAGTGTTCTAGGATAGAGTATTTGAACAGCTTGGGATACGTGTAAATGCCAAAAAAATAGGAGTATGTAATTGGGCCATCACTTTGGTAAACTAGAAGGTGTAAATTGGCTAGATGAATGTAATTGTAATTTAGAGCATTCCAAAAAATGAATCAGGTCAAAAGGCCCCACGGTTTGAAAGTTATTGCAGTTTTTTGAGTTTTGGAGACCTCCTAAGAAAGCTTCAAAGTCAAGATAGGGGCATTAAATGACCTCAAAAAGGGCTGAAAAATGGGGGACAAGCGAAGCTAGTCCATAGGGCTATAGAGCGCTTTGAAAGCTTTTCAGAAATGTGAACAGTTCATCAATCGGAGCTATGGTTCAAAAGTTATGCCTCCCAAAAGTTTGGTTACCATTTCTGGATTCTTCTAGATTTGCATCGACTTCTAACACAGCTTCTAGAGCCTTCTATTTGGTTGGTAGATGCCTACTAGCACTTTCTAGAATGTATTCCTAGTCCTTAACCCTCCGAGGTCTATTTAAGGAGATTTTTGGCAATATAAAAGGTAGTTCAGAGGGGAGTTTGAGAGGAGGTACTAAAAGGAGAAATTATCTCCAAATTTATGCTATTGTAATCCCATAGGGCATGTTTTGAAGTCTATTTTCCTTGTACTGGATGTATTAGCTTATTTACAAAGTTAATAAAATTTCCCTTTCCTGTTGTGTCCATTCTGTGCTTGGTTTGTGTCCCCATCAGAATCCTTGTTAGGAGATTCCAACCTTGTTAGGAGTTGGAGTATAGTAGATGCAAGATGAGTCCACTGCCCAAACATGCATTTCTAATTACAAGAAGAGCTCATTGCCCAAAAAAGTAATCAAACTTCTAGAGTATATGTACTATAACTTCTTCCTTGACTAATCTCTATTCTTCAACTCAATCTTAGATCACAAATTACCTTTCAGAAAACTTCACATATATCACTTTCATAGTATTTCACATACACTTGCTCAATATCACAATTACATGATAGAACACTTCTTATCAAAAAATTTCCTTTGCATAAATACCATGCCTTTACACAAATTTCTTCTAGGTTAGCTGAGACCACAATATAATTTTCCAACTTAGAGTAAACATCTTCGATGTCGGCCCTAATTGGACAAGTAATTATTTTGTAAACAAAATAATCCTTTCCTTCAATTCTGTAGTCTTGTTTTGCTAAAACATGATTATTTCTATTTCGTACAATCCATACTGACTTGTAAGGTTATACATGTCATCAACAACATGTATAATATCTCTATCTAACTTCACTAGTCATAATATGGCATTAGCAACAAGTTATAAACAAAACAATACACTGTTGTATACCAAATTCCATACTTTGAAAATTTTCTGATTACCAAACACTAAGTATCTTATTTCCAAGGTTTCTGGTAAGCATGCACATCATGTGCTGCCATAAATGACAACAATCACATACCTCCGTTGGCCAATTGTCAACAAAGATATGAATAATCCTCTTTACATTCCAAGATTATGTATTGCTAGAGTACAAAGGTTTTTTCACATGTACGATTTCAAATTAATATATGATTCCTAATGGTGTTACACACAGATTAGATAGGTGTACTATATGTTTACCAAAATTGTTCAATGATCCAAACAAGACTAGCTACATTAAACACAATCAGATTCCAAAAAAATCTCATTTTACCTTTCTTACTTTCAAAGAGCATACATGAGAATCTTCCTAGTATAAATCAAGCCAATATCTTATCTAATCTAATTTCATCTTATCAAATTCAAGGTTAAATTGACATCCTATGTGAGCATTGATCCCTTTCTTTGATTTATAGTTCAAGAGGCAAGACAAATAATAGTAATTAATATCCATACACTAGTACACTTGGGTCCCGTTTTCAACCTATATTTTTGACAATAGGCCAATTTGACTTGTCAAGTTCACTTTCTTTTTAGTATGAGGTTGGAAAGGTATAAAAAATTATGATACATGAAATATTTGTTGAAATTTTGACAAGACTTAAGTTTTCTATTGAAAGTTCGATAACACTTTAGTACTTTCATCAAAATTTTGACATTGTCAGGATATAAAGAAAAAAAAAGAAAAGTGAATCTTCATTTCATTTTGATGTAGTAAATTGTGGGTGTAGAAAGTTGAAGGGGGACTACTGATCAAGTAAGTTTTCATTGATTGTGTTAATATGTTTTCTTGTATCTAGCCAAATAAAATACTTTTTTGATTCTATTTTTAGGTAATTTTTCTTGTATATGGTTTTCACATATGATTTTTTTGAACTAAGTGTGGACCCTTTTGCTTCCAAATCATCGCAAAATCCATGAACATTTTTCATCTTGCAGAAATTAGTCATAAATGTTGTTCCAATTTGTGAGTGCCAAATTACCAATGAAGATACCATATGCAAAGAATTCTACTTCACACTATCATCAATCACATTCCCTAAACATTAATTCAATGAATAACAATAATGACACAAGGGGAGATGCTCAAAAGAGTTGACATTTCCCAAATGTTTTCACTCCTTATTACTTATTGGTCATACTTTACAATGAGATATCATCCTAATATAGTCAATCACACACCCATTAACCTCTTGAATGAGAATTGATTCCACTACTATATCCAATGGAAGGTTCTACTAGTGACTAAAATGAAACCTAGGGTTCATGAAAAAAGGTTTAACAAGTTGTGCAGTTGCTTGGCCTCTAAACATTTTTGCCAAATTACATTCTTCTCTGCAAATTGAAATCTATTGTGTCCACCTTCTGCCAATCACACACCTTCTTAGTTTTTAAAATATATTTGAAATATCACCATTGAGTTGGCCCTATCAAAACCTTGAAAACAAGTTTTTATAGCTATATATGGAAAAATTTAGTTTTAGAAACTGATTCATGTAGGAGTCTCTATCTATACTAATGTTAAACTTAAAACTAAAACACAACTAAATAAAAAAAAAGCTTATTGGCTATGACATCTAGGACTATTATCCAACTACCACCTAGGAAAGAGGACTAAGAATTTTTCTCCTTATCAACAATAACCTCACCATCGAGGTTCTTTTGTTCCTTGAATACAACCACATATCTTGCTAATGCTTGATGATGTAGCACCCCAATGTGGTCTATGTGAAACTTTCGTACTTCTTTCATCTTTCCAATGTGTTCCACTTTTCTTTCATGTGTCTCAAGATGATCCTTACATATTATCAAAATTGAGTTGACCCTTGAGATCATTGTGAAGTCATTCATTGAGATATCCTTGTGTTGAATTGTCTTATTTTGGTCAATATGCATGTGTCACAATGTCATTGATATTTTAAAACTTTATATGATAAGCATCTTGCCTCTTATTATATCAAGATAATTTGGAGCTTTTATATAATTATTTGTTTTGTGGTCATCATTTATTATCACTTATCACTATTGTTTGTTTTCCTTCAAGAGGTAGTTACTATTCATTGATTTTTCACTTCCATACATCACAATTTAATGGTCATCCTACCTTCTTCACTATTAATTCAATAGTACCTATTAGATGAAATTTATTAATGTAAGAATTTGAGCTTATGTGTCCTTAGAAAAACCAATCCAAATGATTAGAAAATAGAGTTGTAGTTAAATTAGTTGATGAAAATGATGGATATTCCTTAATTACACCATTCATTTAGGGTCTAAATTTAAGAGATAAAAAATAGAGAAAAATCACAAACTTTTTATAAAATATATTAAATAAGTATTAAAGCAAACTTGTGGATGATATAAATTGTTATATTAAAAAGAAACATTAAAAGTAGAACTTTTAAAATTTTCACCCTTGGAGATATGCATGTATTTCATGACTTAAAGGCTTGAAGAAATGTTTACATTGATTAAAAAAATTGCAATAACTTGAGCTGGTGTTTTATGGTGTTTGGTAATGTTAATATATGAATGTGGTGAATCTAATGATATAAGCAATTAAAAGATTAGTTGTGTGTTGATTATTAATATTCTTCCCACAACAAATGGGATATTTCATTCAATACTGCAACTCATTGTGTTAAATTTCTTCATGTGGTTCTTCAATATGACTAGAAAATCATTGTCTTACATTTCCTTTTATATGAAAATATGAAGAAAGTTTAGAATTAATCAAAGTATAATCATTACTTTTTAACAATAAAGCAATGCTCTCAATGAAAAGAGTTGGTAAAGATTTCCAAGACATAAAAGAAAGTATTATAATATAATGGCTATGAGCTATTTTCTAATTTGTGTAACTGGAACTATTAAGTTACAATATCAAAATTAGGAAATAGTGGGAACAAATTTCCATCTGTACATGAAGGCCACTTGATTAAATAATTTTCAATTATACTTCAATAAGATTTCCATGGACTTGGGAATGTTCTAAGAAAATATTTTCATATGTCCATGGACTTGGTATCATCTCAGGCTTCTTATGAGAAAAATGATATGCTATCAAATTATGGATGAATTACTTCAAACTGTAGTGGTTTCCCTTATAGTTTAGTATAGATCGATCTCCTTTTACAATTTCTAAATCACATCACTTAGCTCCTTTCCTCTCAACCTATGTTAAACTAAGAGCTTTAGAGAAACATGGTTGTATTTATTTCTAATAGTGTTAGTCATTTTCTTTGCAAGGATTTTTCTATTTGAGCTAGCTTTTGTTCCAGTGACTTGGAAGGCATTAGTTGTGATGGGCATTATGGTCAACTATTTCTTTACTATTGATATTACCATGAAATTTCTCCTTGCGTACTTGGATAGAAATTCATATTTATGATAAGAAAAACCCAATAAAATTTCCATTAGGTATTGAAGAGTACATTGAATTCAAATCAATACATAGGGTATTATTGCTAGGAACACTACCCATATGTTTGTTGATAAAAGAATCTAGTATTTTCTATTCTTGAGACACTACCCATGTTATTGCTAGGATATTTAATTTTATTCAAGGATTGTAATCAGATAAAAAACTAATTTTATGGCTTATATATGTTACTTCTAGCACTACTATATCCTGCCCCATTAAAAGACCACCTAGAAGGGCAACTAAAACTAACATAACTCACATCACTAATAGAACTATGGCCAGAATTTAGTATCATTGAAGAGAAAGAAGAAGTAGTAGTGCTCATATGATCAAAATTAATATCCACATTGGAAGCCATGAATTCTAATTCTACTTCCTTTCAACTACATTTCTCATGACTTGTATATAATATGTATTGACAATTAAAAAAGGAATGAGATGAGCCATATTTAAAAAAAATGAAAATCCAAGCCAAAGAGAATCTAAGTAAACTTTAGGCTAGGTTTAATCAATGAATAAAAGACAATAAAACCATTGGGGATTATGTTGAAGAATAGTTCTGTCCAGACTTAAAACAACAAAAAGGGTAGATAAAGAAAAAATGTGGGCTTGCAATTTAAGCTTTGGGATATAACCATAACTTTTAGGGAAACATTAATCCTCCCTTTCTCCTTTCATTTTCTTCTCTCTCTCTCTCTCTCTCTCACTTCAAAATAATTCAAATGAATCTTTCATGGCATTCATGAAAACTTTCTATGATTTTTGTAACTCTTTTGGGCAGCTCAATAACATGGGGAATGTATGAATTATTGTAGCTTTTCAATCACCATTTTTTCTTATTATTATATATGTATATTTATATTGTATAATTCATTTGATTTTTTTAGATGCCACCCTTATTAAAAAGATAGTAATATTTAATTATTTTAATATTATCGATTATATATGAGATACTACTAATGCTTGTCTAATTTTATTTGATGTCTTAGGTGTCTTTGTTGAGTTGTTTGAGGTTGCTTGAGGACTTAAGTTGTTGGTTTTTTTTAGTTTCAAAATTCAAGCAAATGTTAGTTAGTTTTATTTCATTGTTGAATATTTAATGCATGCATATCAACTAATGTTTGTTTGTTAACCCCTACTTCTAGCAGGTCAATTTCTTTAGCATACATTTTGGCATGCTCGGTGGGACCCACGTCCCTATTTTCAGCTCAAAAATCTATCAAGAATTTGTAATCTATCACAAAAATCCTCACATTATCATCTGCATTGAATGCAATGTCATCTACGTTATGTCATCTCTGTAGACCACCATCTATGTAGACTAGCGTTTGTGCATATTAGCATCTCAGCACATTCTTGCTTTCATTTACTCACATTGTATTTGGGAACATAGTTTTGGTGTCTGTGTAGGTTATTTTGTCATCTGCATTGGGGGTGAGTTTTAAAATTTCAAAGATCAATCTGTCGTATGCACATATATTCTATCATCTGCGATTTTCATAGTGTTGTCTACATTGTGTGTTGGGTGTCCTTTTCTCGTCTCCATTTTGGCATCTTTGAGCTTCAACTGTCATTTGCACCTAAAAAATAGTACCATCTGACTACAAAACTATACATTTTTGTCTTCTATTGTTTGTTCTTTTCAATGTCTCTGAGTTCTGGCATATGCACTTGTCAATGTCTACATGTACTATTGTCTGTGCCTATGATCTATCATCTACATGTTTTGATAGAGTTGTGAAGCTTTGAAACATTATTATTTTCTAATTGGTGGTTTATAAGAATTACTAATAGATTTTTATGTAGGAAACATACCTTGAAAGACCTAAAACAAACCAATAGTGATTTTTATCACTAAGCAAAATTTGTAGTGATTTTTATCACTTTAGGATTAAAAGTTAATTAACTTGCATATTATAATCATTTTCCCTTTGAATGAATGCTACAAATTAATGAGAAATCTCCAAACACACTCTTGAGTACCTAAAGGAAAAAATTTCATCCAATCTTGAACGCCTTAAAGAAATTTATTCATATTTCATTGGAATGGATGTTTAGGTAGAAAAATCAATCTTGAATGCCCTTAAAGAATGAACCATCTTTTCATTGGAATGTATTTTTAGGGTAGAAAACACTTGGATTTGGTTCTTAAAATAAACTCACACACTCTTGAATGCCTTAAGGGAATGGACATGCATGTTTAGGATAACAAATATTTAGGCTTGGTGCTTAAAATGAATTCACACACTCTTGAATTCCTTAAGGGAATTGACATGAATGTCTAAGCTAGCAAACATTTGTAATTGGTGCTTAAAATAAATTCACATGTTCTTGAATGCCTTAAAGGAAATTGATTTCATTTTCAGCATTTTGTTTATACACATGCTCGATTTACTTTCTTGTTGATGAATACGTGCTTTTATTTATGTTGACAATGATTTCTAGTTGGAAAGAATATTGTATGCTTTAAACATGTGTGTCTTTAAGTAGATTACAAAACCTAAAGCTTCATTTGGAAAGAATGTGTGTCTTTTAAACCCTAAGGCCACTTATGTATTCTCTCCCCTCACGCCTTCGGGTGATCTTGGGTGCACAAGAAATAAGTGGACTTATTTTTCTTTGATAAGAGGCCTACTTGGGGATTTCATCACCCCTTGGGATGACCTCAACTCCAGTGTTCTAGTGGAGTATAAGAATCAAGAGGTGAATCAAAAGACACCTCTCTTGGAAGCAAAATCTTGTCACACTTGGCTAAGCCCCAAAGAACTTTATACCTTTGGGAAGTGAAGGAGGAGATTTGGGTTATTGTCTTCTCCTGGTTGTGTGGCATTATTTTCTTTCATCTATAGATTTGGGCCTTATGTACCTTGCGTATATCGAGGACACCCTCTACATAAGTCTTTTATACCCTAGTTGCAGCCTTATTAGGATTGTTGGCATGTTCTGCATGCCTATTTATTTAAACATTCAAAACCAATACCAAACATCAAACAAGTGCAAAACAAGTGAAATTGTGAGCTAAACTTCAGTGAGTGAAATAGTGGTAAGTGGTTCATCTTGACTCATGATTATTTTCAAAAGTCTTATATTGGTCTAGTATTTGAAATTGGTTGAGTCTACTTTGTGCTTCAAACTAAGTCTTGTTTTCTTCCTTCTATGAATGAAAAATTCAAACATAAGAAGGTGAAATTGTCCAAACCTTTTGTCTACAAGGAAAGGAAGAACCTAGCATACGGTGACAAACAATTCCGATACACTATTAAAGACATCCAAAAAGAAGAAGCTAAAGAAGACCACTATGATAGAATTGAGTACAATGCAGAACTTTAAAATTAGTCTACCTTCCTAGGAGTAAACCCTAGGTTTTTGTTCCTAGTGAGTAAGGATTGAGTTAACCTTATAAGTGACCACCACACCTGCATTTTCCACATATCATTTTCTTTTCCCACATTTCTAGTCTTCTATTTGCAAATTTCCTCTAGAGAACTTGATCATTTGAACCTAAAGACTTTGGCAGAAGGACACCTTCCAAAATCATAACGTTGGACCTTTTATCCACAAGTAAACACCTATCACTTATTTGGGATCACAAATCCAATGCTAAATAGTGAGTAATCAGACTATTTTTTTGCTAAACCAAGGTCTTTTGTTTACACCTAGGCTATTGAACCCTTTTCATTGCATAGGGTTCAGTAGTTCTCTCCCACATTCCTCTTTTTCTTCCATAGTCTTCCACCCATCAATTTGGTCACTATTGTATGGTACATACACAATCCAATAGATTTACATTTAATCCCATGTCACACTTATTGGAGTCATTAAGGCAAAAAGAGATGGAAAATCCTTTTCCTCCACATGCAACATCATTAGGGGGAGGATTTCCTCCTAGTTCAAAATTTGGCATGCCTAGGTTAACATCCACACAAGACCCAGAAGATCCTTTTTGCAAAAAAACTTTGGGAAATGATGATGAGGAAGTATACCAAGAGGAAAACCCTATTGACAACAATAATATCACTAATGATGTCTGAACATTCCTTGCAAATCCATACAATGCTGAAATGATGGAAAAATCTACTAGGGCTAACAAAACTGAGATCTTCTTAAACTTGGTTAAACATGGTGTTAATGTCCCTACAAGATTTGATGAGACCACCTTGTTTAGATAGATTACAAAGGGTGGTGCTCCCATATTGCCAAACACAACCCAAGCATCTAGCCAAGGACCAATGGTGACAACTAGTGCTACATCTACATCAAGTGGCACCACACAACCAACATTCCAATTAAGTGTGGAACATATCCAAAAAATTATTAGTGCCATACCCAACACCACTATGCTTGCTAGTATTCTACAATCCACCTTAACAGGTCCAACTATGGGATGCTTAAACATTGGGCAAATGTCTACTCAACATATGGCAATTCCAACACAACTAATGTATTCTACTTATTCACAAATTCCAACAAGTATGGTAAAAACATCTGTGCCAATTCCAACGACTACATATCAATACATTGGTCAAAGTGGAGCACTTCCACCACCTCATACTGCATTTGGATCTCTTTATAGCCTAGGAGGTGGATTTACAAATACTCAACAATCACAAGTCCAACCAAACCAAGATTTAGTCCCACAATTGCATGAACTTCAAAATTTGGTACATAGCATGACTAACAAAGGGGTGAAAATTTTCTCTTTTGAGGAAGTTTCTCCCTTTCGATTTGATAGATATATTAGCATGGTACCATTCCCACCAAACTTTGAGATTCCTAAATTTGACAAATATATGGGAGAAACATGTCCTATCACACATCTCAAGGAATTCTTGGTGTTGTATCAATAAGTAGCCTATAATAATGATTATCTTAAGATGCTCTTTAAACAAAGCCTTGGAGGCCCCACACTAGAATGGCTAATGAACTTACCCAATGGTTCCATTACTTCTTTCAATGACCTAACATCAAAATTTGTAGCACAATATTCCTACAAAATCGAACACCATGCCTCATTAAGTGATTTGTGCAACACAAAACAATGAAATGGTGAAACATTTGCTAATTTTCTACAATGGTGGAGACATCTTACTAACTGCATGCCCTACAAAATTGAGGATTCCCATCTTGTGGATATAATTATCAAAAACTTGATACCAGAGATGTCTTTTCACATGAAGATGGCTAGCCCTAAGGATTTTGCTACATTAATCAAGAGGGGCAAGAGCATTGAAAATGGGTTTTTAGATAAAGGTGTCATTAAACATTATAGTTCATCTTCCTCAGATAATGACACAAACAAAAATGGAAAACCTAAATTTTTCTCCAAAAACAAAGATGTCACACATGATGGTGTCATTGATGTCAAAAATGTGCAAAACCTTCAAGGAGGAAACAACATCAACTATCGTAATCAAAACAACAACAATTCAAACAATGACAATTAGCAATCTCACAATAAAACACAAATTTTCCCTCACAACAACAACAATTACAATTGTGACTATGATCACAATAGAAATTTCACTAACTTTTGTGAACCCTTGGAAGGCACATTTCAAAAACTAGTGGATCACAATTTGATGGTATTTCCTAACAGAAGGCCCTTTGATGAGAACCAACCCAAATGAAAATGGTATAGGGAAAATGAATATTTCAAATACCATCACATCAAAGGGCATGACACAAACAAGTGTATAAAACTCAATGTCTTCATCCAAAATCTTGTCGATGATGGAGAAATTTAGGTAGAAGGAGGGCCATCCTCTAAAAACACTAAGCTAAAGATATTCTAAAAGCCATTTCTTGATCACAACAATACAAACAATGCAAATCAAGCTTCCACATCAAATGTATTACCATATGACTATTCTACTAATCACATATCAAGGCTTGACTCCTTGTGTGGTAAAATAGAAACTAACGATATATGTGGATTTGACCCCACGTGTGGTCACATTGAAGAGGTAGACACTCATGTGAATACCCTTGTCCTACAAGTAGCTAATTGTGATGCAAATACTCGATGAGGAAGACTTACTTTACAAGCTACCACTCCCAATCACACTAATCCATCAGTTCCACATGCACTTGCTGCGCCATCCATTTCACAAAGACCCACTTCTTGCTATGATATGATGTCCTAGTTAGGTAAGACTCTTGAATAGATATTCATTCTTGAGCTCCTCACCACATCACCCATCCACAAAGAAATCTTGGAGAAGGCTCTTTTAGAGTCTTGTGTGCCTAAAAATATTAATGCCTCTCAATTCACCACCATGATTGGAAACCTTGCTGCACAACAACACCTTGTCTTCATAGATAAATATTTCCAAGGTCCTGATCCCCACCATAATTTGTCACTCGACATTGAAGTCCTTATACAATGACATAAGATTTAGGAGTCTTTATAGATAATGGATCCAGTTTGAACCTATGTACATTGAAGATGATACATTTCTTGGGACTTCCATAAGACCTCTAGGATGTCAATAAAAGGATAACAAAGAGAATCAAAAGGAGTTATCATGTTACCACTAAAGGTTGGACCAGCTATCATAAATACTAAATGCCATGTCTTAGACTTGGATTTTCCATATAACATTTTTCTTGGTTGACCTTGGATACATACACTAAAGGCTGTACCATCTATATATCATCAATGCTTGAAATTTTCTCACCAAGGAAGAGAGGTCACAATTCCAGAAGATTCCACACCTTTTTCCTTTTGTAAAAGATTGGAAGGTGCACTAGAAAATTTTTGCCCAATCAGTGAGTTTGCTAAAGTTATACCTAAGCCTCTCACAATAATATAGTCACCTTCCACAAAAGTGCTAGAGTTAGCCAATAATGATTCCAATTTCCGCAAAGGAAAAGAAAAGGTAGAAGATACTAAAGTCAATACTATAGGAAAGAAGGTTACTTTTACTGATTTAGGAATGGGAGAGTATAAGTTTGAAAATGCCTTGTCTGTTGGACAACTACCACTCTCCCCTCATTCCTTTGAAAAACCTTCACAATTACCACCTCCTGCTAACAAAGAGACTATACATGTTAACAAGACAAAATTTGAGCATTGGGGTTCACTTAGTTATGAGCATATGGAATATAATATTCTAGATTGGCTATACTATGATGGAAAAGATGAACCTATGGAGTTCCCCAAGGATAAGTATGTTAAGGCCCCTCCCATTATCAAAAACATGGGATATCATGGTACCGACCTTGGACCTAAAGAAGATGGAATTAGACAAACCCTAGAAGCTAATAGTTATCCTAAAGGACATGGTTTGGGCTCCATTAAACCTAAGGTATCCTTTGCTGAAAACTATTGTATGGTTTAATCTGATTCTGAGATCGAAGAGGAGGAATTCTATGAAATACCCTTCCAATACATTGAAAATGACCTAGATACCCATGTCCATGTCATTAACATAGCTGACCTTTCATCCACCAACATACCTCTCACCAACCCTGACATGATAGACTGGGACCTTTAGGACACACCACCAGCTCTCGATATCTATAGGTTTGATGAGGTGGTGATGGCACTCTTTGACCTTAAGAATCTCAAAGAGTATGAACATGAGATCCAATACAATGAGGAAGCCTACTTTGGTATCCAATTCAACTCTCTTAGTCACAAAACTGAAAAAGAAAATAAAAATGGAAAGATAAAAGAAACATCCTCTAGTGAAAACTCTTCTAGGGCACTTTTGGATGAAGAAAAAGACAAAATAAAGGATGCATCTTCTAGTTAAAACCTCCTCAAGGAGCCAGAAGAGGGAGAAATTGACTTTCCATTCAGATCTTTACCACCAGAAAAGTCATTTATTTTGAATGAAAACACAATTCCAAACAACTTGGGTACAGAGGATAATCCACAAATCACCTACATTGCAGCTACCCTAAGTCCTAAAGAGCAAAGGGAAATGAATAAATTTTTGAAAAAGGGTAAAATCAATTTTGCATGGACATATAGAGATATGCTTGGTTTAGATACAAATTTGGTTGTGCATCACTTGATAGTAGATCCCAAGATTAAACTAGTGAAACAAAAGTTACACAAGATGCATCCTAAGGTAGTACTCTTAGTCAAAGTAGAGTTGCATAAAATGTTAGAGGCAAAGTTCATCCACCTTATTGATTATCCTGAGTGGGTTTCCAACATTTTTCTTGTAGGGAAAGCATCTGGGGGCATCCGTGTTTGTTTAGATTTTTGAGATTTAAATCTTGCATGTCTTAAGGATTATTTTTCACTTCCTAATATAAACATCATAGTGAATTTGATTGCTAGACATGAGATGTTGTCTTTGATGGATGGTTTCTCTGGCTATAATCAAATAAAAATTGCAAAAGAAGATCAACACAAAATGGCATTTATCACCCCATGGGGAACCTTTTGTTATCAAGTCATGTCTTTTGGCTTGAAAAATGCTGGTGCTACTTATCAATGCGCAATGACTACCATATTCCATGATCTTCTACATGTCATAATGGAGGACTATGTTGATGACATCCTAGGAAAATCAAAGACACATGAGTCCCACATTGATGTACTCACCACCATTTTTGAAAGATTGGAGAAATATAAAGTGCACCTAAATCCTAAGAAATGTGTGTTTGGGGTCAAATTAGGCAAGTTGTTAGGCTACATTGTGTCAAGAAGAGGTATTGAGGTAGATCCTACCAAAGTCAAAGCCATCATGGAAATGCCTCCACCTACCACATTGAAACACCTTTGTAGTTTTTAAGGAAAGTTATAGTCCATTAGATGATTTGTGGCCTAGTCAGTAGATAAGCTTCATCCACTTCAACATTTTCTTCATAAGGACACTAAGTTTCAATGGTATTGTCTATACCAAAAAGCATTTGAACAAATTAAGGTATACTTGGCTAATCCTCTAGTTCTAGTCTCTCCAATTGTAGGATGACTATTGATTCTATACATTTTAGACACTTCAATTGCCTTTGGTGCCCTTTTGGCACAACTAGATGAAAATGGTAATGAACAAGCTATATACTATCTTAGTCGAACATTAGTTGGTTATGAGATAAACTACACTGCTATTGAGAGAGCTTGTTTGGAAGTAGTCTTTTGAATGTAGAAGCTATTCCATTACATGATTAATCATACTACACATCTCATTTCCAAGATAGATCTACACAAATATTTTCTATGAAAAGCCTCCATCATCGGTCAAGCTGCAAAATGGGTCTTGATTTTGAGTGAGTTTGACATTGTTTATAAAGAATGCAAGACCATTAAGGGACAAGTAATTGCAAATAAGCTTGCTAAAGCTCCTCTTCTAGGAGACCATCCCATAGTAGAATATTTTCTAGATGACATCATTATGATTGTTACCCCTACTACACCTTGAAAGTTATTCTTTGATGGTTCCTTCACACAAAAGTAATCGGGGGTAGGAATTTTGTTTGTTACACTACAAGGAGATCTCATTCCTAAGTCTTATAAAATATCATTCCCTTGCACAAACAATATGGTTGAGTGTGATGGATTAGTCATAGGGTTGTGTCAAGCTATTAGATGGAATATCAAAAGTCTTCTTGTTTTCAAAGACTCACAATTGGTCATTAAACAAGTTACAAATGAATACCACACAAAGGATGAGAAATTGTTGCCATACCACAAGATAGTTGAGGATCTTAAACAACATTTCATAGAGCTAGTTTTTTAGTAGATCCCAAGGGCTAATAACAAAGCAATAGATGCTATGGCTACTATTGCCTCCATGATTTCTATGCCTAAATATAGTCCTAAATGTGAGTTTCTTATTCAGAATCTTTTTACTCTTTCTTATGAGAAAACTGATTCAGAGTTGGTGTGTGAGATTGTTGGTCCCAAGTCTCCATGGTATGCCAATTTTTTTGCCTATTTACATCACAAAACCATTCCCATAACCCTCATCCCAAATCAGAGCAAAGCCTTCATCTGTTGCACTACCCAGTATACCATCCTAGGTGATACACTTTTCCAAAAACATTTTGATGGAACTCTTGTCCAATGTCTCAATTTAGATGAAGCTAGAACGGCATTAGAAGAGGTCCACCAAGGGATCTATGGTGCCCATTTTAGTGGCCTTACATTAGCAAAAAATCTTCTTAGAATGGGTTACTATTTGCCTACTATGGAAGTAGATGCCAATCATTTAATGAAGAGATGTGTCCCTTGTCAGTAGGATGGCAATTTGATACACGCTCCCACCCAAGACCTCCAACCCACCATCACTCTATGTCCCTTTTCCTACTGGGGATTTGATCTTGTTGGTCAAGTATACCCAGATTATTCAAATGGACACAAGTATATTATTGCCACCACTGAATATTTCACAAAGTGGGTCAAGGCTATTCCATTAACCTACATCACCAGAAAATAGATTTTGAAGTTCATCTTGAACTACATTATCTGTCATTTCAGCATACCTCAAGACATCATGACTAATAATGGACTACCTTTTAAAAATCAAGAAGTTGCCACATTGTGTAGGAAATTTGGAATCACCCAACATTTTTCCACCAAATACTACCCCAAGGAAATGGCCAAGATAAAACTACTAATAAAACCATTTTGAAAATCCTAAAGAAAACTATTGACACACTTGGCTATGATTGGCACCTCTGTCTTTCTCTCACCCTTTGGGCCTAGTGTACCTCCATCTATACCCCCATAGGAGCCACTCCATTTTTCCTTGTTTACGGTTCTAAGGCTTTCTTACCCATCAAAATTGATCTCCCTTCCGTCGAAATCTCTCTGTCCAAAGAAGAATATAGAGTTGCTCACTTGCAAGAGCTGTGACTCCTTTATGAGAGATGCCTTAATGCCCTAAACCACCTCTGAGTGTATCAAAATCACCTTCAGCTTGAGTATCATAAGAAAGTCAAGCCATGAGAGTTTGAGGTGGGTGACTTAGTCTTGCAACATAACATGAAGAATCTCTAGAATCATGCAAAGAAAGGAAATTTTGAGGCTAATTGGCTTGGTCTATTTATCATTATAGCCAAATATGGTTCTAGGGAATATTAGATTGCCACTCCAGAGGGAGATTTTCTCCTTGAGCCTATAAATATCCAACATCTCAAGCAGTTCTATGCTTGAGTTTTGAAGTTCCTATACAATGTTCTTATAGTCTCACAAAAATCCAAAAAAAATCATAAAATATTTCTAAAAAAAGACTAAAAAGAAGAAAAAGTTCTTGAAAAAAGCATTTCTAATCCATTATCTATAAGGATAGTTTCCCTTCACTCCATTCCACCATTCCATTTCCTTTGTGCAAAGTCTTATCTAGCTTATGATTTTCATGCATCTAATAAAAGACCTCTTGTCTGCAAGGCTTCACTTCACCTCCATCTTTTGAAAGACCTCTGGTCCACAAGACATTTTTCCATCAAGTGTTTGTTCCAATCCCATGACACTGAGCTTTTTCACAATAGTGACCACACAGGATTTGAAAAAAATCACCATTTGAGACTTAATGATTCAAGAAACTTGTTCTTTTCATAGCATTTGCCAAAAAGAAACAAACAATTTATGATACTTGACATCACAAAAAAAAAACTTTCATAGGATAAATCCTTCCTATAGGTGGCATTATGACATTCACTTCTAGACCTAAGGTTCTTGGTAGGAACTATGGGCTGAATGACTACTTGGTCATGAGGTCTCTTTTTAGTTGATTTCATTTTGTGTGTTAGTGGAAGGCATTTATGGTGTGCCTTGATCTTCCATATTTTGGTCATACTTGAATGCCTCTTATTGATTACACATGTTTTTTGTGGTATGATCTATTTTTGAGACTTTACTACATGTGTGCCATTTTCAAGTTATGTTAATGCATTGAACACTAGGGGCAATAGGTTAGTACAAATTCCACCACGATCCCTAAAAATACTTTGGGTGTACCTAGGCCTCTCCAAGGCATATATGAAATTTGTTACATCATGACTATGTAAACTACACCTATTGTTCTAAAGCTTCTAGTCTATGAAAAAGAGTTGTGTCATTTATGCTTCTATAGCATATATTGCATAATCTTGTTTGCAAAGTAAAATAAAGGTGTGTTCTTCATATAAACATGATTGAATCTCTTGATATCATGTAGTTAGGGTTCATGTAGTATAGGGTGTCATTGACCCATGCTTGAGACAAGGGTCCTATTTATTCCCCCCTCCTAAGCTATGCTACTTGGTTTCTACGAATGAAGAGTTTTGATAGATAATCATTCCTTAGGTTCATTTTATTTACATTTTCATTTTAGGTTGCATTCATTAGTTTTCATTAGGCATTTTGTTCATTTTATTAGGTTGCATCATTGGTTCATTAGTTACGTGCATCCATTTTAGTCATCGCATCTAGGGGCATATACATCATAAAACATCTCATAAATGCATCCATACATGTAAAATAACATAATGCATACATCTCATAATCACTAGCAAACCTGCATCATCCACATGTTAGGCATCATATATATATATATATATATATATATATATATATATATATATATATATATATATATATATATATATATATATATATATATATATATATATATATATATATATATATATATATATATATATATATATATATATATATATATATATATATATATATGTATATGTGTGTGTGTGTATATATATATATATATACATCATAGGAAACATCACATCACACACATCCTGCATCATAAGCATCAATATCTATATCATAGATATCATATGCATCACATAATCCATATACACATAGGGCCATCAAATCATGTCATGTACATATCAAAAAATAATGTCTCTATAGTCTATATACAAAATCCTATAGTATCATGTAGTACAAATGCATCCTCAAAAACTCACTACATTTGCACATATCTGTCAAAACTAATCACTATACAAAATTAAGTCATTGGCTATGAGGGCCCAATGCCCCTATGTCCCCCCCTCAAGGAGGTCTCTACTATCCTACTGACTACTCTAATCTAGCTATGCCATATGTGGTCCATGAGCTAGCACCCGCCTAAAAATTTGACTACCGCTAATCGGCAGGCACAGCCTCATGATATAGTGACTTATAATAGGTTACCTCTCATATGGCCTATGCCTCTACTCAACTAGTTGAAATGGCCTCATGGATGACTATGATGGTTGCCCAAGGCTATAAAATCTATCTCACTATGTCCCTCTACCTATGGTACCCATCCAACTATGCCTAATGGGTAGCTCTCTCGGCTAGCAATTCGGCCACCTCTGCTTGGAATCTCTCTAGCTCTATGAGATCCTCAACATCTACATGGACCTCCATATCCACAAAATCCCCAACATCCACCTATGCCTATAAGGCTTCTAAACCCTCCTGCACACTATCTACTCTAGCCTTCTGAGCCTATAGCTTTTCCTGTATGGCTGCGATGGCCTACTCTAGACTATCTACTTGTGCCTGTTGCACCTATGCCACCCCCTATAGTCAAGCTACCTTTATATAGAGGCTATCTCACTTAGCACTCACCATATTTGGGTCCTCTTCTAGCCCCTATCTTTGTCCACCTGGTGGAACCTATACTTGTACTTGTGGCCCCTATCCTAGTGCCTATACTGGTGCCTTTGATGGTACCTATGCTGGTACTAGCCCTGGACCTATCCTTGCATAGGCTTTGTGCTCATGCAGTCCCTACTATGCACCCTATGCTGGTGGTGGCATCATCACTACCTACCCACCATCCCCTGCTCCATGCCCCTCTCCCTATGCCCACTTCACTGGTGGCGGTGCCCCAAGCATTATCAATCTAACCTATTGATGCACTGCCTACCACACCACATATGCTATTGTCACCCCTGCCTCTCCTTGATCCTTCCTGTGTACCTAGGGCACTAGTGACATCAAAACCCATGAAATTTGGGCCAACTAAAGGTTTTTCTATTGACCCTAGAGCCTATCATACTCTTGAGATACAACAAGGTATAAAAATCTATCTAGCACAACATCTTGAACTCTCCCAAACTACCATCGCACCCTAGAGGGCATACATCACATGATGACATACATTGAGCATCCAGTCAGCTAGCTATCAGTCTGTGTGTATGGTAGGTACATCTACTCCTCAAAGTCATCCTCTCTACTAGCCACCAAAAATTGCACCCCACCATCTAACCCATCATACAAAGTCCAATCGAACATGATGATCTCATCTAAACACTACCTCCAAAATCCCATAGACTCTATGGAGGTGTATTGAATGGGTGGCTAGTATCTATAGGCGAATGACTTGCTGGAATGTCTAGTCTCCTATTTGGTGATTAACCGTGTGATTTTGATGAGCTCTTGGGACCATACCATTAGTAGATTCAACCTTGGCCCCATGGTCCTTTGTGTTTGGTATGCACACATGTGTAGACTGTGATATAGCTTAGTGAGAATGGTTTTTCCGTAGTAGTAGACCTCTCTTTCCTCCTGTAGAAGGGTACTTAGCACCTGCACCCAACGAATAGGAAATCCATGCCCAAAATGGTTTGGTAGCATCTTCCAGATAAGTGACGCTAGATCCATCACCAATTAGGACAATCTCTACCAAGGCTCCTCTCCATGTCAGCCATTATTTGTCGACTGACATTCTTTGTTGTCACCATCCAAAGCACTCCCATAGATATGGGTTTGAGCCCTTTAGCACATACTCCAGATAAGTCCCCTACATGGGCACTTGCAAAATTTACCACACATCTAGCAGAGTGATTGTTGCCTCTCCAATAGGTAGATGGAAGCACCCTGTAGGTGTGTACCATCTCTCAATGAGAGCTAATAGCTATGTTGAGTGTTCCCTCAGGTCTAGCCACTCGTGGATGTACTCCAACCTACATAGTTGGATGTGTCCCCAGTTCGCATCTGTCAGCCTCTACTCTAGCACCATGGTCAGAAGATAATGATCCCTTGACCTAAAAAGCACCATCTCCTCCTATAGCATAGGCATGTAGAGGGTCAATTTCCTTAGCCTAAGCTATCCCTAGAATGGGGCATCATACCTTGTCCTCCACTAATTTGTCCCAATCAACATAGACACTAATTGGCATAGATGGTAATGTCCATAGACATTGATCAGTGTAGATGTTGATCAGTGTAGATGACAGTCTTTGCAAATGTTAGTTTCCTACCAGTGACTATGATTTTTCATCTACAGAAAAAATGAATAGTGGATTCTTGTCTTCGCTCCCCTTTAGCCTTTTTTGTCATCCACAAAGATGACAAGTTGAAGCCTATCATCTCCACAGACCTCATTTCCTCAGTCTGTCATCTATGCAAATGATAGAATGGGTCCTATCATCTTCACAAACAACATAGTCTCCAGTATGACATCTATGCAGGTAACAAGGCAAAGATTCTTGTCTCTACCGTGACCACATTTTTGTGTCATTTAGGGTGTAATAAATGCCCTACCCTAGCCTAGTCTACCAAAATGACAAAGAGGATCAGATGACTCACCGGTGGGCACATGTTGGCTGATCATTGGTACTCTTGGATGTGCTCACCAAGTTGCAAATTATCAATAGGGTCCATCTTTACTCTGGAAGCTCTTCTCACTAGGTGTGCAAATGACCTTCTTTGAGCCCCTTGGAGGCTTATATAGGCCCTCCAAGGCCCCCTTTAGAGCCCGTGCCTTCCTTGAGTCATGTTCATCTCCTATTTTCCCACAAGTCATGCAATGTCTTCATTTATTTCCTTTTTCTCCTTTTTCATTTCTTCCAAAGACCTTTTCGTGAAAATTGCCCAAAATTTATTTTTTGCGCAATTTTCACGAGGGGCCACTCTCCTCCTCTGTCATTGCTCTTAGAATTCCTACCTTCTTTGGGGAAACCTATATTTTATTTTCTTTAATATAATGTCATCTCAACATCACATCAAAGAGGGGCAAAATGTAGACACTTAAAATTGTTCTAAAGACTATATTAATTTATTTAATATTGCCCTTGACATTATAATTATTTATTTATTTATTAATTATGTTTGTCATATTCTTTTACCTATTTAATTAAATTTATTTAATTAAATAGGTTTATTTTCCTAAGGTATTTAAATTTAATTTAAATACCTTCAGCCTTAATGTGTTAAATTTATTTAATACATAACCCTAAATAATTCCCCTTTTAAAGAAATTCTATTTATTTAAATCCCTCCATCTCATTAATTCCTCTAAACCTATGGTTAAGTTAAATCTTGTTTAATTTAATCTTAAACCTAGCCTACACCCATCATTTTCATCCTCCTAAGCCTATCCACCATTTAAACCCACTTAATTACCTTAATTATCTTGCTAAACCCTTCTTAAGCCTAAGTGCGTGCTCACACGTGTGAGACCACTCACTCTTGCAAGCTTTGTCCCCCACTCTTCTCTCAAGGTTTGCTCACACATGTGTGAGAAAACTTTGAATTTTGACCACTTGCATGGCTTGCTTATGTGTCTCCTTATGGAACTATGTAGATGCCACATAGATGAAACCTCAGCCAGAGTCTCTCTCAAGCCTATAAATAGAGCCCTTGTCTCAAGCATTATCATCTCCTCCACATGCATTGTTATCATGTTAGTTTGATTTTTGAGCTTTCATAGTGTTATCATGCTAGTTTGAGTTTTAGAGTTTTCATAGTGATTTCATGTTGCATACTAACCCTTGGTACCTAATTTTAGATTGCATTTGCATTGTTCGATTTAGCTTATTCATGCATTTAGATCTTCATTTCACTTGCATACTAGTTTAGCTTTCACATTAGCTTAGTTTCTTTATTGAGTTCCATCTCCACACCCTTGAATGCTTTCAAACATGGCTTCCTCCATAGCCATTGTTTGAGGTGTTCTTCATCTCATATAGCATAGTTTCATAGTTTCATCAATCACACTTGCACCTTCACATCAAGAGATTCAAACATAGTTGTGTTTGGAAGAGTACACCAAACATCCCTCCAATCTAAACAGACCAACAAGGCCTCTCATGGGTGCCTTTGTTTAGTTGTTTGAGGTTGCTTGAGGACTTGAGTTGTTGGTTGTTTTGAGTTGCTATACTCAAGAAAATGTTTGTTAGTTTTATTTCATTGTTGAATATTTAATACATGCATATCAACTAATGTTTTTTTGTTAACCCTTACTTCCAATGGGTCAATTTCTTTAGCATATAGTGGTGGATAATGAAATGTACAAAAAGGAAGATTCAACATGTGATTCATGTGCAAATGTTGGTGCATATACAATTATAGTTTTACTATAGCTTGTAACCATAGATTTCTATCAGCAAAAAAAAAAAATAGTCACAATGCAGAGGGTGTAACTCTTAGCTCCACCATTGGATCTTATTTAATTTTGGATATGTTGTGCAAGCTCAAGTTTTTTAAATCTTCACTAGAAAGATCTTTAAAATTTTCCCTAGGTAAAAAGTTATAATGGACTATATGCAGGTCTATCAAACATACCAACAAATGTAAATGTGTTGGAGTAAAAAAAATAGTCATGTTGCAAGGGCCATAACTTTTAAATCTACCATTCAAGTGAGGAGAATTTTGCATATATTTGAGGAAACCTAGTTATCTAAATTATCTCCAAACCACTTTGTAAATTAATTATGAATCAAAAGTTATGACTATTTAAGTGTAGCAGTATATAAACTACCAATGATAGTCACAAGATCATGACAACAACTTGTTACCAACACATGCCACCTGTCCGAGAATGTATATGCGATTCATTTTAAATTTGGAAAAAATATCTGTTATCATCCATGAAACTTTAAAATAGCTCAAATATTAAATATTTCTAAATGTTAAGTAGAAGAGATTATTCATGAGAATGATTTTCAAGAAAAGGTTACTAGAACCAAAATACAAGTGAAAATTGTTATTTATTGTGAAGATTTCTACACAATGGGGGTTCTTCTCTTCACCAACAAGTTTGCAACTACACAAAGTGAGAGAATAAATTTTTATGGGTAGTGATTGTAATAGGGAGGAGGAATAGAATTTTTATTTTTATTATTTTGTAACTTGACTATAATGATAGAGATAAAATGATATTGTTCTTATTTTGTTATGCATATGAAATAAAAGAGAGTTTCATATATCAAATTCTAAAGTCTAAATATGATTTTCTTGGATTAAAAATGGTTATATAGTTATTTCTTTGATGTTTTAGGTGTAGTTCTACATTATCATTCATAGTTAGCAGAATAAAATAATGTTTCTTTGCACTTCCCTTGTGATGTGAAATATTAGATAGATGATCTTGTGGCTGTTTGTTCATTTTTCTTTCCTAATTGTCTAGTTTATAAATATTATTATTTCATTTCTCCCATAGTGATGGGTAAATGCTAGGAATCATTTGTGTCTTCTAGTAAAAGACATAACCAACTATTTAAATTCTTTGAATATCTTTCTAAGAGGGAGTTTTACCTCTCAATTCAGAGGAAAGCTATCAATCTCATCATAGTATTTCTAATTGTTAGTAACAGTTGTCCTTCTATTCAGGCATTTTGAGTCATTTTTTGTATTTAATTTTGGAAGGACAAATCTATTTACTAACAAATACTACTTTATCTTCTAATTTTCGTCCTAAAGCTCTGATTGCACTCACACTTGCTTTGATTCTTTCACTATATTTTGCAATGTTTTCATTTTCTCTCATCTTCATTTGATCAAATTGATCTTTTAAACTTTCTTCTTTGGATCTCATCACATTTTTATCTCCTCCATAGATCTTTTGTAGTTTGTTCCACTTTTCATGAGTAGTAGGACAATCTTTGACTTTATCAAATTCAACATAATTGAGGGCAAAAGAAATGTCAATCATTATTGTGTTGTGATTCTCTTTATCTACCATCTACTCCATAGTCAAAAGATCAAGAGGTGACACATACTAGTTCTCTAGGAATTTTAGGCCCACATCTCTAGTGGTTCCAAAATGTAGCCTCATGAGTTCCTACCATGCTTTAAAATTTTCTCTATTCAACTTAGGACTCTATTCAACTTAGGAATCTCTCTTCTCTAAGTCATCTTAATCTTTAGCTTAGGTCCTTGAAACCTTTTCTGCAAGCACCAACAACTCTGATACTAATTGTTGGAAGTATTAGAAGAGTAGGTGAGAGGGAAGGGGTGAATTAGTTACGACAAAAAAAATTCCAAATCCCTAGATGTTAGTACAAACTCACATCCTTGCACAACTTAGTTTCAACTAGATATATACTATAACTCAGTTAATAAATCAATTTGACATATTAATGTGTATTAACCATTAGTAACTTAGTTGTAGAAAGATAAATAAATAAGAAAATAACATGAACATATGAGACATGAAGATTTAACATGTAAACTCAATTTGGGGAAACCACCATGGCATTAACTAGTTACAACTTTTTCACTCTTTTGAAGTGAGCCTTGCTAACAGACAACCCTATTAAAGGTTACAAAACACACTATTAGGGGTGACCTTGTTAAAGGATTTAAATCACTTTTTAAGGAGTTTCCTTGTTAGAGGTATTAAGAAACTTCAATCTAGAAATGCCAACTAGTTAAAGGATTTACAAAATGACTATTAAGTGAATTTTGTTAAGAGATTTATTCACTGCTACAATTATTAGAGAGTAACAATGATTGAATTGATTGATGAAGAAACTAAATTATAGATTCAAATCACTATTCAAGCTTATCCTTTGGATCCTCCCTAATCAAAATATTCTTTGCAACTCCTTGGATACTCTCTCTAAATCACATATCCTTCTTTATTCACATGTTATCTTCTTCTCTACTCTTTTATTTTCAATCTACATCTTGACCTTTCATATATATTAAATACAATGTCAAGTGGGCTTGAATACCCTTTCGAATAAACAAATAACATCCACGGAGTTGACTTGCATAAACTAACTAATAGATAAAACTATTATATTGTAGGTCAACAAAAACATAAAATAGAGTCACTTGATTACCACTAAGTTCCTTGGTAACCAACCTGACTTGATCTACACTAAACTTTGTTGGTAACTGAACTGACTCAATTTACATAGGAATTCTTAAATTTTCTTGGTAGATGCTAGAGTCTTCTGAACTCAATTCCAACTATCAATGCTCAGTTAGAGTATAACATTTGTGTATTATTGATGACAATATACAATTGAATAATTGTTAATAACACTTATGATCTATGATCCTTAATACCTTTCTTGCAAAAAAATCACCATATTAACTGATAGGTGATGACCCTACAAACCTAATGTACGACTTCCATAGTGGAGAGAAGAGCATTTCTACAATTATTATGGAAACAAGGGTCACAATACTAATATTTGCATCAAATTAAAATGTATCATTCAAGACCTTATTGAGAGTGAGAAGGTTGGTGTCAATGGACTTGTGATCACAAGTATTTCAAAGATTATCTTTCCAAGTATGACTAGGGAGAAGTGTCAACATATAATAAGAAAAGTTGGGATGCTAAAATTAACTATACTTACACAAGTAATGATAGTGCCATTCACATGCTTGATCTTGTAATTTAAACTGTTCACATGTTGAAACCAAAATATGACATGCCTAACTATGATTTAGATGTTGATGAGAGGCCTAAAGTTATTTTTAGAGGTGTTGGTTCCATACAAAGATAACTTCTAGTGAGCATAAAACCATGATCATGCTTAGAGGTTTTATTTATTCCAATTAGTTTGTTTGCTTAGAAAAACTCTTATGTGTTGGATTCATATGAGCTATAGACTATGCTGAATGGATTTCCAATATTGTACCTTTATCAAACCATGTTTAGTCCATACAAGTATGAGAATATTTTTGAGACTTGAACAAAGCTTTCCCAAAGGATGATTTCTCACATTCTAACATTGATATGATAGTAGATATGACTATGGAATTAACTAGATATTACTATGATAGTAGATATAATAGTAGATTTATGACATTAGGTTTGTATGGTCATCACCTGTCAGAGAATAAATTAGTTTATTTTATTAGAAAATCTCTTACGTGTTCGATTCATATGAGCTATAGACTATGCTGAATGGATTTCCAATATTGTACCTTTATCAAACCATGTTTAGTCCATACAAGTATGCACATATTTTTGAGACTTGAACAAAGCTTTCCCAAAGGATAATTTCTCACTTTCTAACATTGATATGATAGTAGATATGACTATAGAATATGAAATGTACTCCTAATGGATAGAATCTTTGAGTTACAATCAAATTAAGATAGTTCCAAAAGACCAAGAGGAAATTACTTTCACATGTGCATGGGAAACTATTTTTTGGAATGTCCTACCATTTGGATTAGAAAATGTTCATGATACCTATCAAAGAGATATGACCACTATTTTCCATGACATGATGCACGAAAATATGGAAGAATATATGGAAAACACTTTGGAAAAGTATTAAAGAAGGCACACTCATCTAGAAGACTTGAGTCTGATCTTGGATTGCATAGAACAATTTCAACTTAGGCTAAATTCTAAGAAATGTGTCTTTAGTGTCACCTTAGGTAAACTACTAGGATATATAATATTTGCTAAAGGAATTGATGTTGATGATGATAAGGTTGAGGCTATCATATAAATTCCACCTCCCTACATAATTAGTCAACTAAGGAGTTTTCAAGGGTGCCTCCAGTTAATCAGGAGGTTCATACCTCAGCTATTTGATAAGTCACATCATTTTAATAAAATTTTACACAAGGGAACCACATGTATATCAAATAAATCATGTGACAAAAACCTCAATCAAATAAAGGAATATTTGGCTAAATATCCTATTCTAATACCTCCTATCTTAGGAAAACATTTGATCTTGTACATATCCACTACAACAACTGTAACAAAACTTGGAACAAAGTATATAACTATTTCCACATAACCCATAATAAATTTGAAATAAATATGTAATTAAAATCCACATGGAAGAGAATAGAAAACATGCACATAGAAATGTGATACAAGATATACCTTGGAAAACCTTCATTGAGGGAAAAACCCAACTTCCAAAAGCATCCATCACCATGTATTATTTAGAAAAAAAATAGCATTGCAATACAACCATGAAAGACTTCAATGCCATAGCCAAAACAAAGTAATCCATGTGAAAAAAAATGAATAGACATATCCCATGCCATGCTTCCAACCTTCACAAATGATTACTCAGGCATTGAAGACAATTTCCTATGTCTACTAAGCATTCCAAAGTTTGCCTAGTTTAGAAGATAGTGTCTACTAGGTTAACTTGATCATCAAAGGAAAGTTTGTAGAAGTTGAGTGTTAGCTGAGCTCACTCAATTAATGAAGGAAATTTTTGATGAAACCAATGTTAACCAAGTTCACTTGGTTAACATAGAAAAATCATTTCTTAGTTAGTATCCACAAAGAAGGGTTGACTAACAAAAGATTTTCTTGTTTTGGCATATTGAGTTCAATTGAATTTTTTGTTGGTTCTAGCCAACCGAGGACATGAATATTAATTATTCAAAATTATGTTCAAGCTGACTTGACAATGTGTAAGATATAAATATAAGGTCAAGTTGAGGATTGAATGTGTGGAACCTAATAGAAGATTTAATGATGCTTAGAGGAAGCAAAGTAGAAGGATACACATAATATCCTTATTGAGCTGCAAAGATACATTTGATCAGGATGGATCAAGTATAGAAGCCATAAATAAGATTTGTGATCAACAACTCAATTGCATTATAAATTAGGGCATCTCATTGTTAGTTTCTAACCATTGTAGCAGTGATCTAAATCTCTGAACCGAGTTGGCTTAACAACTATTTGTAAATTTTCTTAAGTGGAATTTCTATTTGAATTGTCTAAAAACCTCTAACGAGGCCACTCTTAACAAGGTGATTAAATCCTCTAATAGAGTCACACCTAATAGTGTGTTTTGTAACCTTTAACAAGGTTGGCTCCTAATAGGGCTCACTTCAGAGGAGTGAAAATCAGTAACTAGTTGCAATTTGTGGTTTTTCCCAAATTGGGTTTCCATGTTAAATCTTGGTGTCAATTGTGTTCATGCTATTTATTTTATATGTATGAAACTAAGTTAAATAAGGATAATCATAGAAAATATCTTAAATTTTTCATGTTAAGTGTTTGCCAAGTTATTTTAGTGTTTACTGAGTTACAACATTTGCTAGTGTAATTTGAGTGCATGAGCATTTACCGAGTTTCAACATAATACAATTTAATTAGTATTTTGATTTATATTGACATCTAAGGGATCTAGGATTTATTTTAGTGGTAATTGATTCACCCCTCCCCTCTCAGTACTCCTCTTATATTTCCAACACCTTGTCTCACTCAACTCTTTCATTTTTTCTTTCTATCTACTTGTCTCTACAACTACACTTGTGGTTGCTTATTTAGTAGCAAGTCTCATAAAACCACCAAGTGGCATTAAATAAACCATGTGCTACCTAATTAATTTACCTCACATTTAATATTGGACATTTAATTATTTTCTCCAATATTAAATAATTACATCAAATGATACCACAATGTTACAATACAACTCATCAAGTATATCCCATAGGAATATATCCATGTTGCAAGTCTATCTAGGTGCTCCTATATATAACATTACACAATAAAATAAAATAATACAATATAGCAATATTATACAATGTGTGCAACACCCATTGTCTCAACAACTAGTTCCTTGGGGGCATTACTATCCCAACAAAATGAACATGGGAAAGAAAGAACTATCTACTACATCAGAAGAACACTAGTAGCCTATGATTTCAACTACAAAAACATTGAGAAGGCTTTCCTTTCTATGGTTTTCACATGTTAAAAAAATTTAGACTACATGATTGCACATACTATACACTTGGTTCCTAAAGTTAATCCTCTAAAGTATCTCTTAAGTAAAGAAGTTCTTACTAATCGACTCGATAAGTGGATGATGATTCTCTTAGAATTTGACATTCAATATGTTGACTTTAAGGCTGTCAAAGGACAAGAAATCACTAAAAAACTATATTATTTTTCCAATACAAGATAATTCTCCTATGAAAATTGATTTTCCTAACTCATCTATCATGTATGTAACTGAGAGAACTTGGAATTTTTTTTGATGGATCTTGCACTTAGAATGGTGTCGATACTAGTATCTTGTTTGTTACTTCTCATGAATACACAATTCCCAAATCTTACAAGTTGATATTTTCTTGCACCAACAAAATAGTTGAATATGAGGCTTTAGCAACTAGGATTAAGCTAGGTATTGACTGAAGAATCAAATAATTGTACATCTTTGGAGATTCCTAGGTTGTCATCAATCAATTAAATGATGATTGTCAAACGAAAGATGATTTTTTTCCCCTTATAATAATTGACTAATTATTTAAGCAATTACTTCACATTTGTCTCATTCCAACATATTCCTAATGAGAATAAGGTTGTAGATGTTATGGCTAGTTTGGTATCTATTTGATGCAGGAGCATCTAGAGGTATAAGGGCAATAGTATGTCACCCAAAAAAACATACCTAGGCATAGTTTCTGTTTCATGTGTTTTCATTTTTGGACACCCATTTGGGTCAAATAAAGGTTCCAACTCTCATAGTTCCACTATTAGTGTTCTAGGTTAGAGTTTTTAATCACCTTGGGTTACATGTAAATGCCAAAAAAAAAGGACTATGTAATTGAGCCATAATTATGGTGAGTTAGAAGGTGTAAATTGGTGGGAAGATTATAATTTTAATTTAGAGCACTCCAAAAAAAGAATCAGGTCAAAAGGCCTCACGGTTTGAAAGTTATTACAATTTTTTGGCTTTTGGGGGCCTCCTAAGATTGCTTCAAAGTTAGGTTAGGGGCATTAAATGACCTTGAATAGGGCCAAAAAATGGGGATGAGAAAAGCTGGTCCATTGGGCCATAGAGCACTCCAAGAGCTTTCTAGAAATGTAAACGGTTTGTCAGTCGGAGCTACGGTTCAAAAGTTATGCCTTCAGGAAGTTCAACTACCATTTTTGGATTCTTCTAATCTTGCACCAACTTCTAATGTGACTTATGGAGCCTTTCTATTTGGGTGGTGGATGCCAACTAGCACTTTCTAGAATGTATTCCTAATCCTTAACCCTTTGGGGTCTATTTAAGAACATTTTTGGCATTGTAAAAGGCAGTCTGGAGTGGAGTTTGAGAGGAGGTATTAAAAGGAGAAATTATCTCTAGATTTATACTAATGTAAGCCCATAGGGCATGTTTTGAAGTTTTTTTTCCTCTGTACTAAGTTTAGTAGCATTTTTCATAATTAATAAAGTTTCCCTTTTCTGTTGCATCCATTCTATTATTTAGCTTGACCCCATCACTATTCTACAGAACATGAATCTACATTTGAATTACTTGAGGAAGAGATACATTACACTACTATGAATCACTTGATGACTGAGCTATTTGTGACATTTTTGGTCATGACTCTTACAACTATGCTACTATCTACTCTTATTTACATGACCAAATTATACCTAACAACTTAACCCACAATGATTTATTATACCCACATCTCTAGTGATTTGTTTAGGATGACTCTAGATAGAATACTTCTTAGATTCTTAGTAAAGGGTGAGTCCTAAAAAGTGTTAGCTAAATTTCATGATTTGACACATGTGGGTATCACTCTAATAACTTATTCAAAATGCCTCTAGTTATACCCACATCTCTAGTGATTTGTTTAGGATGACTCTAGATAGAATACTTCTTAGATTCTTAGTAAAGGGTGAGTCCTAACAAGTGTTAGCTAAAGTTCATGATCTGACACATGTGGGTCTCACTCTAATAACTTTGTTCTAGCTTGAAAACTACTTAGGGATGGCTACCATTGGCCTACTATATAAACTAATGTTCACTGATGTAATATGTCCTATAAGAAATTTCATCTTCATGGTAATTTGATTCATACACTTTGATGTGAATTAATATCTTCCTTTACACATTGGTCTTTTCTACAATGGAATTTTGACTTAGTAGGCCAAATTCATCTTAATTCTTCTAGTGGGAATAAGTTCATCATGACAAAAAATGTGTACTTTATGAAGTGGTTTGAGGCTTTCCCTATTTCTACTACTACTACTATAGAAAAACATGATTCCCTCTTCATCCTAAATTATATAATCTATCACCATGACATTAATTCATCTATATTCACTGATAATGGAGGAAATTTTTTTTAAAATGGATCTCAAGCACCTATACAAAAAATTTAACATTAAAAATAATCAGTACTCAATCTACTATCCTCAAGGAAATGGTCAGGATGAGGCATCTACAAAATGCTCCTAAAAATATTTCCTAAGACAATTCATAAATTAGGAAGGGACTAGTACTAGTAGATTAATCTTGCATAATGGGCTTATAGGACTAGCATTTTCACACCTCCTAGAGCTACACCTTTTGTAATAGTGTATGGATTTGAGGATTTTTTCTACTCCATTTAAAATAGATTGACACAAGTATAAGAATGTGTTTCAATCAATGTTTTTTCAGAAATGTCAAACCTTCTACTTGCTGGTAACACAATTTCTTAGTTGATTTGAGTACTATCATTTGTTTGATTGATGAAGAGGATTTGATTAAATGAGATGACAAAAAAACTTAGAGGAAATTTTTAGTTATGGTATGTAAAAAGGAGTACAAAGATTAGTTAAGACAATGAGGATATACTGCATCGATTATCTGCTCAAGGTTGTACACTAATTGAGCCTAGAAGAACAAGTAAGAAGAATTTAGTCTACCAAGCTTGACCAAGTGGATAGTAGGCACCAAGAAAAGTTAGTGCAAGCCAAGAAAAAAATTAGTTGGAACCAAGTAAAGTGAAAGTTCAATATATGCTAAGTGATTTAGTGTAAGCCAAATGAAGTTTAGTTGATGCCAAGCACCAATAAACTCTAGTGTTTATTGAGTGATCTAGTTGAAGATGAATGGAAGAACAATATGGAAGCCAAGTGATAACATATTGATGCCAAGTGCTAGTATTCATGTTAAATTGTATATTTGATGAATCTAAGCTAACTATTTTTGTTTTCTTGAATTTTGTGAAGCCTATGGAAGATAACTATGATGAGTTGGTGCCACAAAATTCATGGTAAACCATTTTGAGGTGAATTCAAATAGGATTGAAGGAGAAGTTTCTAGAAGGGACTAAAATGAAAAGATGGGTAGATTCATTGAATCCTATGTAATCCTACCTAACCCTAAAATGGATGATAGATGTTAAATGAAAAAGATCTTAATTTTCTATTTATAGAGATGGCTAGTAAAAAGCAAGGTTGGTCAATGTTTGAGAACCTAAATTAGACAAAAGATCTAAGGTATTGCTTCATCACTAACCAAATAGAAGAGATTTCTATTGGCAAGAAAAGAAAGAAGGCTTAAAGAGTATGAATTCTTAAAGGGTGAACAAGCTATCAAAGTTGAAGAGTGTGAAAGCCAAGTAGAATGGAGGACTGAAACAAATATCTATAATCTACAAAATGAGTTGTAATTTGTTATTAGATCAAACCTTATTGTTAGCTTCTAATCTTTGTACTAGTCTAGGGTAAATCCTTTGGATTAAGGTTGACCTAATAGTTATTTGTAAATCCTTTAATCCAGTGACATTCCAAGTGAATGATCTAAAGTCCTCTAGCAAGGTTCACTCTGAACAAGGTGATTGAAATCCTCTAACCAAGTCATATTTAACAGTGTGTACTGTAACCTTTAATAGGGCTGGCCTTTCATAGGGCATCACTTCAAAGAGTGATCTAATTAGTAGCATACATTATTGGTGGTTTTTCCCAAATTAGGTTTACAAATAAAATCATTGTGTCAAATGTGTTATTGAATATATTATGTTTCATGCTTACATTTCTACAATGTTGATTTGATAGTAATCTACAAGTTTAAGTGATTGTATGATCTAATGGATGAATGCATGAATATGTTTTATGAATATGGATTCACTACACTATGGAAAGTTTTATTTATACATATAGACCTTGGATAAATGATTCACCCCCCACCTCATTTATTCTAAGGAATCCAAACAATTTGTATTAGAACCATCTACTTAAGGTGACTAGTTTGAAGGTACTAGAAGCAAAAGATCAAGATGTCAAAAAGAGAGGTACCCAAGCTTAATAGGGAAAACTTTTCTACATGGAAAAGTCTCATGAAGCTACACTTAGGAGGTCTTGGAGACCATGTACAATATACCATCACCAATGATCACATTGATCCTTCTAGAGTCCTAATTGCTAACGATTTGAAAAAGAAGAAAGAACACAACTAGGCAATGTTGGAGATTGCCTTTTCCCTAAGTTATGCAAAGTTCAATGACATTGAGGGTTGTGATAGTGAAAAGAAGATATGGGATGCTCTTCATACCATCTATGGAGGAGATGCAAATGTTTTGAGAGCCAAATCTGAAAGTCTTAGAGGTAAGTTTGATGATATGAGAATGCAAGAAGGTGAGAATGTTGCTCAATATTGCTCTAGAATAAAAGATGTTAATTCTATAAGAGGATTTGCTAGTAAGATAGATGATGAGACTCTATTAAAAAAAAATTTGAGAACACTACTACCCATCTATGCTATTGGAATTTCTACAATACAAGAACTAAGATGTACACTAGGTTCTAATCTAACTCGTGATGGTTTGGTAGGTAGACTCACTATTTTTGAGCTATTTAATTTTGACAACTTCAAATCTAGCAATGTTAATTATGCATTTTTGAATGGAATATTGGAAGAAGAGGTCTATATAGAACAACCAAAAGGATTTGTCGATGCTAACAAAAAAAATAGTATGTAGACTACACAAAGCTTTATATGGTCTGAAGCAAGCACCAAGAGCATGGTATAGAGGGATTCAAAATTATTTTGTGAAAATTGGATTTGAAAGGACTAATGATAACAAAAATCTATACTTGAAGAAATAAAAAAGGAAAAGGTATTCTAGTATCTAATTTTTTGTTGATAATATCATATTTGGAGGTCAAGATACTATGTCTGGAGAGATCAAGTTCTTTGTGGGTTTGAAAGTACATCAAATAAAATATGGTATATAGATCACTTAGTCTAAGTATGAAAAGGAGATATTTAATATTTTGGATTGGAAAATTCTAAGCCAGTAAGCACACCTATGGTGACAAGACACAAACTATCAAAGGATGATGATTCAGTTGAGGTTAATCAAACATTGTACAAGTCTATGAATGGAAAATTGTAATATGTAGTACATAGCAAACCTGATATTGCATTTTCTATTGGGATAGTTACAAGATTCTCTACTAATCCTAGGGAGAATCATTTGATGGTTGTTAAGAGAATAATGAGATGTTTGAAATGTATAGAAGACTACGGTCTATACTACAAGAAGAATGAGAAGTTTGAGTTGAGAGGCTAAACTAATGTTGATTGGGCTAGAAATATTGATGATAGAAAGAGCACTAGTGGAGGAGCATTTTTCTTAGGAAAAAGGCTGGTTACATGGACTAGCAAGAAGCAAAATTGCATATCTCAATCTACTACTGAAGTTGTATATGTTGTTGCTACAGTAAATTATACAAGCATTGTATGGATCAAACAACTAGTCAAAGGTATGAAGGAGGAAATCACTGAACCTATAATTCTTTATTGTGATAATACAAGTGCTATAAATATATCAAAGAACCCCATGATGCATCAAAGATTAAGCACATTTCAATCAAGTATCATTGCTTGAGAGAGTCTATTCAAGACAAAGAGGTGAAGGTGGAATATGTGAATACAAAAGAATAGGTAGCTGCTATCTTCACAAAAGCATTACCTAAGGATGCTCATGAGAATCTAAGAGGTAAGATAGGGGTGATACCCTTATCTAAGGCTATTTAAGAAGCATTAGAAGTGTCTTGCATCAACTAAGATGATTGACATATGTTACACATTGATGTAGTGGATCTTACTTTGGGGCTTCCTAAAGTAATCAAAGAGCTGAAGCTATAGATCAGTCACAAGCTAGCTAATAGAGAGAAAATTTAAAATGTTCATATCCACATGTTGAGATGACAAGTCTTTGGCATTATTTTCAAAGAGGGAGAAATAAAAAATACCAAACATAATGAGAATAATGGAGAAATGTGGAATATCTACTCAGAGGGAGATCATGTACCTAATGACTACTATAGAGGGAGAAATGGATAAAAGACACACATCTACCTAGTAAGAGGGAGATAGTGTTGAGGGAGTGTAGCCTTAATTTGAGTCGCCATATTTTAAACTTTCTTTAGTTTCCTTTGAAGCCCAAAGTCATATATTATCTTATGAATATCATCAATCCTTACATATAGATATTAACGTTGTTATTTTCATCGCACCTCTCATCTCTTGAACCTCTTTGAACTTTGATTCAAAGTAGTTCAAAGTAGTTCAACCAAAGGTTTTGATACTAATCATTTTCTATAGGTGAGACTTGCTGAGCATAATGACAATGTTTGTTTGAACTTCTTTGAACCTCAGTTTGAAGTAGTTCAAAGTAGTTCAATTGCTGAAGGTTTTTCAGTAAGCACTAATGATTCTCCAAGGATGATCAATTCTGAAGAATCCAATTATGATGTCAAAAGATATGATTGAAGATTGTGTAAGGTTTGATTTTATTGAGACACAAGATTGGCTATCATCATGATTCCAGAAGGAAAATATTTCATCTAAGAGTTGGATTGTTTGTTAGAATTTTGTAATTATTGCAAAGACACCTATAAAGGATGATCATTTAATGAAGGTGTCTTATCATATTTTTGAGCATGAAAATCAAGCCACATAAAAATTTCCATGAATACCTCATAATGAGGCAATACTTTTGCTAGTATGTCTCCTTTCCTATTAAAGTATGAGTTTCCAATTTCATTGTTTTATCATGTAAAACTGTTAATTGAAGGAGGAGCAGCAATAAGCGAAGGACAAAGGTCTAGTTTTCTCTAAAAAAATTATAGGTGAGAACACAAGAAACTCCTCATTCTTTCCTTTGTGTGTGAGTTTTGAAGAACAAAGCAGTGTTGGGCTTTTTTTCCTTTTTTCTTAAAATGAATTTTCTTCTACATTTCTTTGGGAACATTTCTAGTTTAGAGTGTAGGAGGCTTGTCATTTCTAATACTAATTTGGAGGGTGTCAAAATTGAGAAGTTGCAAGGGAATTTTCTTGACCAAGCTGAAAAAGTTAATGGTTGTCTAGAAATCTTAACAAGTGGTTTGATTGAAGTTGTGGCTCCCCACCCCCCACCCCAACTCTTTTGAGTCCCAAATTATTCCAGTTATGTATCAAACACTATGACATGAGTACTAAAATAATTTTTAATAAAGATGGAGAATCTATGTTATACATCTCTATGGAGACTATCTCATCAATTTTGCATCTTCCTAAGTGTACCTCTGTTGCTTTTAGCCCTACCTAGTCTCTAGTTGGGTATTAGGAAAGCCCGGACAAATACCATAACATGATGGCTAGGAAGTAGACAGAAACAAATTATAAATGTAGTTCAAGACTTCCAAAAATAATCATCAAGGATCATATGAAGCCTCATGTTCATGACCTCATGGTCTTATTACACCAGGTTAATAGTTCTTTGGATGTTTTCCTCTTTGAGGATTGGATGTATCATTATGTAAAAATCATTTTGAAGGGAGAATAACTATTGGATTGGGTAGAATTGATAGCCAATTCAATGAAAAATCAGCTAAAACATGCTAAGATGTCTAGAGAAGATTTCTACATGTCTTCTTATTTCACCTATTACATTGCCTGTATCAATAATATTACTTCTCTTCCCCATAAAACTTGGAATCAAGACATAACTATCTACTAGTATTGTCCTTTGCTCCAAAGAGATTGAATGTTGGAAGATTTTAGGAAAATGCATGACATGCTAATAGAGAGTGTGCATCACATCCTCAAAAAGGCACCCATGCCTAGATTATCCCCAAAGGCCCAAAAGCTACTTCAAATTTATGCAAGCTTTTTCATTCAATTTCCTAAATTCACATAGTTAAGAATAGGGGGATTTGAAGAAGAACCATTGAAATTGCCTCGTTACACCCTAGACTATTTTGTCATAGCACAAATTTGTAGATAGCTATTTTCAATAATTAAAGATAATCTACCTTAGGAAAATTGGGAGTCTATTTTCCCTGTTAAGCTTTTGTCACTTAACTTGTAGCAACATGATTAATGCCTTAGTTCTTGGAAGCAACTTGCTTAGTTTCAATCTTAGATCCTATCAAGGAAGGAGAAATTTTGACAACAAAGGTTTCATGACTGCAGTACTTGGTTTGAAGGGTCAATCACCCATGGTCCCACATTTAGAAGATTTATGGAAAGATTGTAATTATGAAGAAGAAGTGATAAAGAAGGATCATTCAAGATTAACACTCTCGTAGATTAATTCTCTCAAATCTAAGTTTTAGTTGGAAGGAGAAGTTGAGGATGGCTTAGAAATTTTTGAATGGGGATGGGAAGAAGTGAGTGAGCTAAAATAATTGAAGGTAGACTAGAAGCAAGGAGAAGAAGATGATATAAATTTAAGAATCGGATCTATTTTTACTCACATAGATAACTGCTTTATGAGAAGAAACATGAAGGCTATCAATAAAGAATAAACTAGAAAATTCCTAAAGAAGGTTTCTTTCTCTAGAACATTGACCTTTGACATGTCAATTTTGTCTCATGTTGTAGGTAGTACTTTGGCTTCCATTAAATAGAAAAGAACACCATCCCCTAAATAAAGCACAACTCTTAGAATCAAGTCAAAGACTAACTCCAAGGCACTCATGAAATAGGAGATTCAAAAAGAGAAAATGATGTCTCAAGGACAAGGTCTAGGAGAAGAACTCAACTTCTTAGATACTCAAGATGGTGATGTGTAGTTAGTAGAAGCTCCTAGGTTGGATCAGCCTAAGTTCATGACTCCTCCTAGGGGAAGTCAAGGGATGGCTACTACTCCTACTATTCCAACATGGCTATCTAATTTAGTCAGCAAGAAACAAACCCTATAGCCTATGTCTACACTTGCTAAAGATATTGTCACCAAGTATGCAGCTTGTGGTTCTAAGAGTAAAAAGATGAAGAGTGATGTGTGCCTGATCAAAGATCCAATGATTGAAAAGGTAACGAGAGAAGTGGCTACATAGAAACCGAAAGATGAATCTCGAGCAATTGATGCCAAAGGCTTTTAGGTCACCACTATAGAATTAGGGGCCATTACTTGAGACATTAGTAATCATTTCTTTAAATTCTTTGTGGACCATATGCTAACTAAATTACAAAGAGATAGTAGGGAGAAGAAAGAGTTAAAGACAATGGTAATCACCATGCTTGCTTACATAGTATTGCTAATGAATTTAGGTGCTCTTCCATTTGTCTAGACCCTACAGTTTTTTTATCCCAATTCCTTAGACAACCAGTAGTTGGTTAAACATATGCAAAGGGGTAAACTACTTTTAGACATAGGATAGGGATGGGTGGAATCCATTGTAAAAGAAGACAATAAATTCATTTTAGATTTTACCCACACATTTTCTGAAGGAAAAGTATTGTTGGGTAAAATTCAAATCCTTGTGCTAGTATGGGAAGCCGACCAAAATTATTGTCAATACATTGTGTTCTAGGTTCATGAAGTTGAGAAATATAGGGTATTGGAGTTTCTGAGTGAAAACCCCATAAAAATTATGGATTCATGCATGTCTTTCATTCTTAATAGCAATATGGGATGGAAGGAGTCAATTTACAAAGGAGCCATTGAAGAAATGCAATTAGTCGAAATTGAAATCATGAGAATGCACAAAGAACTCCTAAAGGACATGATGGTTGTTAACCCTACTAGAATCCTAAAATTTGAAGATGGCAACATGGATTCTAAGGTCTTGTTTAAGAACTTCAATGATGTTGTGATAGAATTCAAAGAAAATGACACGCCTATGCTTGTAGACTTCACTACCCTAGCAAACATCAATTCAATGTTATATTTAAACAAAAATCTCATGCCAAGACAAAGTCAAAGAATTAAAAAGTTGAAATGGAAAAAGGATGCTTGTAGGTCAAAGTTACCCAGTCTAAAGAATACTCACTCCCATGTAATGTAGGAATTCACAAATTCCTTTAGGACCTAGAAATTGGTGAAGCAGACTATGGCAGATGGAGAGAATACTGGCGATGGTGTTTAGTTAGAAGTAGTTATTTCTTGTTTTGTTTTTTCTAAACTATTTCTCATTCTTGTAACTATTTCTAACTAAAAGGCTAGGCTTTAATAGAGGCCTTTCAAGGTTTGTAATGAACTATAAATGCTTTAGCATTTAGCTAGTAAGGGGTTAGATTTTTAGTAGCCAAAATATACTTTGATAGAGTTAGTACTATTTTAAGTTAATTGTCTAGAAGTAGTGATAGACAGATATTCATATATTTGGGAATTCTTTCTTAAATGACTTGGTGCTAAAGAAACCTTATATATCAATCACATTTTTCTGTGCCATAAAACTTGGTGTTTAAAGTGGATTCAATCATAGTTACTTTGTGAACTGTGGTGATTAGTTCTATGTGACATCTAATACTCTTTCTTTATTGTTCATTTTCATTTATCTTTTTCCAAAGTTAGTCTAAATGATTTTAATGTTCAAATTCCTTAGTTAAATCCTACTTTTCTGTGGAAAGACTATGAACTTTTCATTCATTGAATCTTTGAGTATGTAAATTATTACCTTAGTACCCAAGAGTACATGAGTGTTCCTTATGCACTTTCTAGCAAAAGTGTGCATTTAGTGAATTTTGATCTTTTGAGTTTATTGATAAAACTTTTGTAAAGGGATCTGTGGCTATAAAATTTAGAGGGAAATGAATAACCAAACATTTACCCAACTACTATGAATTTTAATGGATTCTATGAGCCTTGGACATAGATTGAATTGTTGTTTTAGTAGGAAAAGACAATATGTTCACTAATAGGGAGATATAAGAATAGAATAGATAGAGATAGATACCTAAACATTAGAAATAGGAAGTGATCAAGAGGAAGTCATAAGGATGAGTTGATTTTTTGTTGATTAGAATAGAATTTTGTAACCTATACTAAAGATGAAAGTTGCTAATAGAGGGAGGGATTTGAATACAAGGATTGGTAAAGGAATTATTTTATTTTTGGTATTATTGGTGGTAATGGTTTGTCATCAATGCCAAATAGGGAGATTGTTGAAAATAGATTGATACAAGTATGTGAATGTGTTTCAATCATTGTTTTGTAACTCATGTAAAACTTGCTACTTTGTGGTAAGATAATTTATTAGTTGATTTGAGTATTATCATTTTTTTGACTAATGAAGAGGATCTGATTAAATGAGATAAAAGAAGAACCTAGAGGAAAGGTTTAGTTATGGTATATAAAAATGAATACAAAGATTAGTTAAGATAGTGATGATATAGTGCATTGATTATCTACTTAAGGTTGCAAAGGATGGATACATTGAATGATTC
>CM053787.1:285451760-285554260 GCA_028749045.1 Cupressus sempervirens
AGAAAGTAATATATTATTTGAAATGAATTATTTTTAGATTAATTTTATATGTGTATTGCATAAAAATGTAATAAACATAAATAACACTAAGCAACTAATGCATATTCCTACATGATTATGCAAACCTCAAAATATGCAAGAGAACAATGTAAATAAGCATAACATGAAATCACAATGACTCAAACTACTAATGCAAACCTCATGAAATCATCAAGTGTAGATAAGTTCATTGTTGTGGGATGTGGTTGCTCACAAATCTGGCAACATAATAATGAGGTAGATAGTGCTTATGAAAATGAGGAGAGGGCTCTCCTTTTATAGAAAATAGATGCAATGGACAGTTGATATTGAATGGAAGATGAAGGGCTAGGATCTCTCAGGATGGATGAGGTGGCCAATGAGGTGGAGGCCAAGTAGTCTCCACATAGATTAGGGTTTTGACCATTCAAAGGGGGAAAGATGCTCACACATGTGTGAGCAACCTTTGATGTGATAGGTCAATGAAAAGTGTAAGAGGGTCAGAGGCTCAAGGTTGCTCATACATGTGTGAGACACCTTTGGTTCACATGTGAAGGGGGACAAGTGTGTAAGTGTGTAAGAGGTGTAGAAGATCATGTTTCCTCACACATGTGTGAGACACCCTTGGTTCACATGTGAAGGGGGACAAAGTTGTAAGAGTGTAAGAGTCACATGTCACATGTGACTAGGGTTTACTAATCCTTTGATTAGGATTGTGCAAATGATTAAGGATGTAATTATATGAGAAACTAGGATTAATTAGTGGGTAAGTGGATTTACCTAGGTTAGAAGGATGGGTTAGGTTAGGAAAGCGAGGTTGGGTGAGGCTTAAAGTTAGGACCCATGTTCTCAAATATGATTATATTTAATATTTAATTTCAAGTGGGTTTAGGAAAGGGATTAATTAAGTAAACAAAGTACTTAATTAAAGTGAATGGTTTAGGATTTAAATAAACCTTAGTTCATTTAAATCAAGGAAAGGTAAATATAATTAAATAAATGTAAATTTATTTAATTAAAGGTAGGGATAAGACAATAATTAAATAAATTATAAATATCTATTTAATTAGCTAGGATAAGGGATTTGGACAAATTTAGGTGTCTACAATATGTTTTGTGATTATTATTTTTATTTATACATAATAATACTTATTCCTATTTATAATAATAGAGTATTAAATTACATGAACATAGTTCTAACCTAGTTTAAATAGATATTAAAAATAGTTATAATTAATGATTTTTTGCATTCCTTTATTTATTTAATTAAATATACTTTTATGTATCTTCTAAATGGGTCAATATATTTTCTCTTATTTTAGATATACTTCAATGAACATATTCTTAGATAAATGCTATAGATAAAATGTAATGACATACACATACTGATTATAACATTGTGTAAAGAAAAAATAGTTTATCTATATAAAAAATTCATTATAATATTATAAAATATTCTTTAAAAATATTTCCTAAAAAATATTTGTTAGTTATATGTATTATTATTTTCAAAATATAAGTAAAATAACTATGTATTTGTTAGTTTTTATGTATATTAGATGTCTCTAGCCAAACTTGATTAATATAATTAAGAAATAAACTTAATGTATAGAAAAGATTTCATCCTTTGTTCTGCTTCTCCCTCTGGACTATTGCATCCTTACTCTGCATTCTTGATCCTTCATAGCTCCTTGCTGATTCTTATCTCTTCTAAATCTCCTTTTGTCATCTCTCCTTTCATACATATACATCTCCCTCTTACCTTTCTTTGATCACTTTCTCATATCTCCCTCTTTGACATAAATGCCAAAGATGTAGCATTTTCAACATGCTAAATAGAATCTTTGCGTCTTCATGTTTTCTCCCTCTATCACCATGCTTGTGACTAATCTAGAATTTATGTACCTATTGTCATCCTTTGTATCATTCTTCTGATATTTCAATGTTCTACTCCTATTGATGCAGGGAGGCTTCTTTGTTTCTTTAGATTGCTTGAGTTAGGGACATTACCCCCAACTTGCTTCTAAGGTATTCATAAAGATTCTTGGGCAATAGTTTAGTGAAGATATCTGCAATTTGTTCCTTTGTGTGAATGTACTCCATCTTCACTTGTTTTGCTTCCACCAATTCTCTAACATAGTGATACTTGATTGCAATATGCTTGGTTTTTGCATGCATGATTGGATTCTTAGATATGTTTATAGCACTTGTATTATCACAATATAGTATCACAAGTTTGGGTACCTCTTCTTTCATTCCTTTCAATAGATGTTTAAGCCACACAATGTTTGTGCAATTGACAACTACTGCCACATATTCTGCTTCTACAGTGGACTGAGATGTGCATGTTTGTTTCTTGCTAGTCCAAGTAACTAGCCTTTACCTAAGAATAATGCTCCTCCACTTGTGCTTTTCCTATCATCAATGTTGCCTCCCCAATCTGCATCTGTGTATGCATTGAGCTCAAACTTTTCATTCTTTTTGTAATATAAGCCAAAATCATCAATTTCTTTGAGATACCTCATTATCCTTTTTACTACCATGAAATGATTTTCTCTAGGATTAGCTGAGAATCTAGCCACTATTCCAATTGCTAGTGCTATGTCTGGTCTACTATGTACAACATATTAGAGTTTTCTAATCATGGATCTGTACATTGTTTGATTGACTTCAGTTGATTCATCATTTTTAGATAGCTTATGTCTTGTTGCCATTGGTGTGCTTACAGATTTGGAGTCTTCCAATCCAAATGTCTTGAGTATCTCCTTGACATATTTTGATTATGTCATGAATATGCCATGTTTTAGTTGATGTACTTGCAATCCAAAAAAGAACTTGATTTCTCTAAACATTGACATCTCAAACTTATGCTTCATTTTGTCAGCAAAACTTTTGCAAAGTACTTCCTTTCCTCCAAAAACTATGTCATCCACAAATATTTTAGATACAATAATATCCTTACCTTCTTCTAATTTGATGTACATGTTGTTGTTGTCATCAATTCTTTCAAATCCTATTTGCACTAAATACTTGTGAAGTCTCTCATACCAAGCTCTAGGGGCTTTCTTTAATCCATATAGAGCCTTGTGTAATTTGCATACCTTATTTTTGTTCTTTTCATTAACAAAACCTTTTGGTTTCTCTATGTAGACTTCCTCTTCAAGTATACCATTCAGAAATGCAGACTTAAGATCCATTTGATAGACTTTAAATCCTTTGAAGGTTGCATATGATAGTAAAGTCCTTACTCCTTCCATTCTGGCAACTGGAGCAAAAGTTTCTCCATAGTCTAGTCATTCTTCTTGTGCATACCCTTTACAAACTAGTCTTTCCTTGTTCCTTCTGATTTAACCATTCTCATCTAACTTGTTTCTGAACACCCACTTGGTTCTAATTACATTTTTGTTAGCTGGTTTTGAGACTAAGGTCCATGTCTTGTTCTTCTCTATTTGTTCTATTTCTTCTTTCATAGCATTGTACTAGTCATCATTTGTTATAGCTGCACTTACTATTTTTGGTTCCATCTTGTTGAGCAGACATGTTTCACTTTTGAGTCTATTCCTTGTCATTGGTCTTGCTTCTTTATTTCCAATAATTTGATCTATAGGATGATTTCTTCTTACATACTTTTCCAATACTGGTTCTTTCCTTGTTTGCATGTTTTCTCTTTCAAAATTTGAACCCTCATGCATATTTTCATCAAGTATTTGTTCATTTTCTTCATGTTGACTATTCTCAAAATCTGAATGAACATTTCCTGTATTCTAAAGCTTGGCTTCTAAATGTGTTTGGTGTTTAGCATTCACTATCTATGACTCGACAGATACTAGATTTTGTTGTTGATTGTCATTCTGAGTTGCAACTTCAATTATTAGGTATACCTTCATAAAAGTATACAAAGGTCTTGTATTCTTCTATTTTCTTGGTGTTCTCAATACTTTGAACTTCTGCAAGCTCATCAAACTTCACATTTGTGCTTTCTACTACTTTGTTAGTGTTAACATTCAAGCACTTATAAGCTTTGCTTCTAGTAGAATAACCAAGAAATGTGCCTTCCTCACTCTTTGCATCAAAATTTCCATTTCTAGACTCTTTATATATATAGAATTTACATCCAAATATTTTGAAATGTTTTACATTAGGAGAATGCCCATACCATAATTCAAAAGGTGTTGCATTTGTACCTTTCTTGACTTGAACTCTATTGAGTGTGTAGACTGTAGTACTTACAGCTTCTCTCCAGTACTTGAGTGCAACATTTTTCTCTATCATTAAGGTCCTGGTACAGTCAATAACTTATCTATTCCTTATTTCTGCTATACCATTCTAAGGTGGAGTCCTCAGTGCTGATGTCTACCTTTTGATTCCTCTTTCATTGTAGAATTCTTCAAATTCTCTTGATGTGAATTCACCTCCTCTATCAGATCTGAGACATTTTAGGCTCTTTCCAGTTTCTTTCTCTACTTTGTCCAAGTACCATTTGAACATTTGAAATGCATCTAATTTTAGTTTCAACACTAGTACATTTGAGACCATTTTTTGACCATTAATGGTCGAAATTTTGACCCAATTTTTGACCAAACTTTGACCAACTTCAACCAACCCATTGGTCGGAATTTTTCCAGTCAAAATTTTGACCAACCTTATGTTGGTCAAAATTTTGACTAATACATTGGTCGAAAAACCTCAATTGCCATTTGCAAGTTCTGACAGGAATTGGTCGAAATTTCGACCAATAAAGGTAGAAATTTCCACCAATGAAGGTCGAAAGTTTTGACCAAGCAAGGTAGAAATTTCAACCAATGAAGGTCAAAAATTTTGATTGGTGAAGGTCAAAAATTTCGACCAATGAAGGTAGAAATTTTGACCAACGAAGGTGAAAGAAGTTGAACCAAAAAAAGTAGAAATTTTGACCAATAAAGGTCAAAAATTTCGACCAACGAATGTAGAAATTTCTACCAACAGAAAGGTGTAAATTTTTTTCAGGTATTCTATAAAACAGTCACATGTCTTGCATATGATATGACATTTTTCATGCATCCTGCACTCTCTCATCCGGCTGATGATGGATTATGGAGAGTGATCTAAAACCATGATGCTAAAAAACACACACAATCAAATCCAAAATGAACTTGCATTACAAATGGATTGTGGAAATCTGATATTGTTAATTTTGCATGCATGTCTACCAGGACAAATATATGTTTAAGTTGTGATTGTCCTGGTAGACATGCATGCAATTTTACCAATATCAGATTTCCACAATCCATTTGTAGTGCATGTTCATTTTGGATTTGATTGTGTGTTTTTTAGCATCATGGTTTTAGATCACTCTACGTAATCCATCATTAGTCGGATGAGAGAGAGTGTAGGATACATGCAAAATGTCATATCATACGCAAGACATGTGACTGTTTTATACAATGCTTGCAAAAAATTTACCAGTGAATTGGTCAAAATTTTGACCAGATAAATTTTGACCAATGGGTTGGTCAAATTTGGTCAAAAATTTGATCAATGAAGGTCGAAAAATGAACCCAAATTCACTAGTATGCTCGCCAAGTTGACTCTTTGAGTTCGGTCATCAAGTCACCCCACCAAAGTGCCTCAAAAAGTTCAATCTTTAGGTCTGCTCATCGAGCTTACTCCCCAAGTCAACTTGCCATGTCACATCTCTAAGTGGCCTCGCTAAGTCAGCTTGCCAACTTGCCCTACCAAGTTGCCACTTTAAGCCCACTCACCATGTTAGATCGCCAGGCTGGCTCCCAGCCAAGTCATCTCACCAAGCTGACAATTGAAGTATGCTCACCAAGTCGACTCTCTAAGTTCACTCACCAAGTCCGCCCCCTAGGCCAACTCTCCAGGTCAGCTCACCAAGTCACCCCCACCCAGTCACCTCAACAAGTTGACTCATTAAGTCAGCTCACGAAGTTGACTCACCCAATGGTTTTACCACCTTGCCCCACCAAGTGAGCTCACTCAGTTTGCTTACGAAGTTGCCCCATATAGTTTCTTCTCTAAGCTCGCTCACCATGTAAACTCACTTGGTTGGCACGCCAAGTTTTGTCATCAAGTCACCCCACCAAAGCACCTCATCAAGGTTAGTATTTAAGTACACTTAGTAGGTCAGCTCACCAAGTTGCTTCACAAAGTCCCCTCACCAAGTGGCCTCGATAAGTCAGCTCACCAACTTGCACCACCAAGTTGCCACTTTAAGTCTACTCGCCATATCAGCTTGCCAAGCCGACTCTCATAGTCAGCTCACCAAGCTGATAATTCAAGTATGCTCACCAAGTCAACTCTTTAAGTTTTCTCACCAAGTCCGCCCTAGGTCAACTCTCTAGGTCAGCCCACCAAGTCACCCCCATCGAGTCACCTCAACGAGTTGACTCTTTAAGTCAGCTCACCAAGTCTACTGTTCAAGGTCGGCTCGCCAAGCCCACCAAGTCATGCCACCAAGTTGATTGTTCCAGCTTTGTTACTTTTATACCAACTAAAGCTTGTGCTTGGACTATTGACTTGACCTATCAGAGGCTCTACAAATGATTCTTCTTTTACATTGACAAAAGGAAGTGTATAGCCTGAAATTTTTTTTGTACTTGCAGAGTTAAGGGCACTACTGAAAAATGGCCCAATTCCTAATGTTGATTGTTGATATTCCTAAAATAAGAAAAGATGACATCAATGCATCAAGCAAATTGTTATGTGCTCTACTTTTCTAACAGAAATATTGGAAAAGCACCCAAATGCTATTGTAATAATCAATAAAGCACACAAAATAATAATATGAAAGATTAAATTGTATAATGAACATATAACCTAGTCAGACTTAAGCCAATAAATATGACATAACTTCACATTTCATTAATATAGTTTTTCCAATTATAGTTACCTTTTGGTCAACTTAACTAAATTGCTAATATAATAATATTTTTAGCTCAAAAAAGGGACATGTCCCCTTCTCAGTCTTAATGCATATTAAAAACTTGGTGTATGCAATGTAAAGGTGGAAGGCGATTCAATGATCATTAGCCATGCCATTCAAAGCAGGAGATTTTCAAACTGGACAAGCATCAATATTAAAAAAAAACATTGACTTATCCTATATCGTCAGAGCCCTTTCCCTACACCATGTATATAGACTTTAGAGAAATCAATGATGAAGCAACTAATCAACTAACTATACCATTGATAAAGAAGTGGAGTGCGTAATTGACAAACATGTAGATGCGTAGAAATCTTTTGATACTACGAAATTATTAAAATGTTGCTATCTCCAGCATTGATCTTCAATCATATAGTTTGGGAAAGGGTAAAATTTCATAGGATTTGGCCTTACACGATAAATTATTGATGAGCAACATTGGTGACTTGAGAAGCATGCAAATAAACTGATTTCATAAAGAAACATAATGGGTGAGTACAAAAACTATAATGACATTTATGTAGGAAGAATTATGAACATTAAGTTGAAAGTGACATCTATGCTAGTTGTGATATTCATATCTGTTGATATATGATAGCTTCGGTCAGATTATCTTCATAACAAGTCTGAAACTATACCAGCTTCATATCTAAGTAAGTTGAATCATGTGCAAAATATATATATTCAATATCTTGTATATGGATCAATTATATTGGATTCAATGAGTTATTGAACACCAACTAATCATGACCTTTCACAATTAAGAGCCATGACCGATCCTAAAGTTTCTATTGAATATAATATATATATGCTTTCTTGATGGGAAGATACACATTGAAATCAATAAATGTGACATACTTCCTACAGTTCACAGATCATCATATTTGCAGAACAATACTTATCATCTTAATCAACTATCTCATTTTAGCTGGTATCAGAGCAAAATCTGGGAGACATAAAAGTTACAGTAGGATAGTCAATTGGCAGGTGAAAAGGATTCTAGTTGTCCTATATAAAAATAACTTCATGAAGCGATAATGGAAGAAGGGCGTTAACATTAGAGGAAGTATTTCAACACCTTCTTAAAATTGCAATATTAGAGCCACTCGATCTTAGGGGTCTTTCGAAGGATTAAAGTTGAATAAAAAATGGATTGCTGATAAACTTGAACTTATTATGAATATTTGGAGCATAGGTGGTGAGACAAGGAAGTGAGAGCACATGTCCCAAGTTTCAGATCTCCTGCACAGTGTTGTGAGATCAATGTTTGGACATGTACTTGTGTAGGTAATAGTATAGGATGGAAAGCTTCAATGATGAATTAGAAGTCTATGTCACTCATGAATGTATATACAATGCTTCTTCACTCTTCGCATGGATGTCTTAGCATCTGTGGCACATTTTGGGACCACATGTAGCTCCCAATCCATGTTTAGGTTGTTGAACATTACAAAACTTAGGCGAGTTAGGCAATCAATTATCAATGTTGTGATAGATGCAAAACATGTTCAACATTCTTGTTTGCACTTCAATGTTGTTGAACGTCGGAGGGAGATAAGATGGACAATGCCAAGAAGAGATATTGGAGAGTGTTCGATGTCAATGCTCATGGGCACCACGACTTGGGAATGTTAGAATGCTAATGGTTGATTAATGTCAGTGCTCAAGTCAGCACCAAATGTGGGCACTATCGATGTTTGATGTTTGTTCTGGCATTGCAGATTAATCAAATTTTGGATCACATGATGCTTGAATATGGTTGCTTCAAGGAAATGTCACATGATGTGCTTAATCTGCTGATACAATGTTCTGGGAACATTCTGCACATCAAATGTCTAGTACAATCAACATTGAGATGATTTCTTTCAAGGAACAGTAGAATATACTGAGCACTCCCTATTTAAAGATGAGGATTTGCAATGAACATAGTAGATGCTTGCAGATGATGCAAATTTAAGAGAAATACTCATCTTTCCAAGCACTTGTTGAATGGACTTTAGGGATGACACGACAGTGCTGAGCTGGAGATGTATTGTTGGGTTTGATGGATCTATATGCTATTGGGGGATTGGGCTTGCTAGGTGGATGTGCAATGCTATGACAAAGCTCTGCAATAATTGACTTCTCTAGATTGAAGATAAAGATTCATGGTGGCTTGGTGTAGATAGCTCAGCCACAATATGAATGCTACCTATGTGACTCAGCTGATCATTTGGAGTAGATTGGGTGGTTGCCAGGAGAGATATAAAGTAATAAACTTTGCATCAAATCAACCAGAGCTCTTGATTAATATCTTTCTTATGATTTGATTGATTGCATTTGTACCTACTGAGAAATCACCATAACATATGAGGCAATCATTGTTGGGTAGTACAAGCAGTCATCTAAGAAATTATCGCCATGCAAGATTACAGAATCATAATCAGAAGAAACAGTTTCATTTCTCAATAATGTTGTCCAATCTGCAAACTTAGTGTAAGAGAGGTCATAGGGAAGGACTTCAATCAAGCCAACTAGGTTGGAGGAGAAGTAGGAAATGAAACTAAGACAATTCTTGAAGAAGTGTCTGATGAAAACTTTCTTTCAAAATCACAGGCTCCTATGTCATTGAATGAAGAAGAAGTCACTGTTGTAACTTTGAGGGGGTTTGGGATCTTGCATTTAAACACCCTCATTCATTTGAAGGCCCAAAGATATTTTTTTACAGGCACTGTACTTTTAAAATGTTTACATGAATAGCTTAAAGTTCTTTCCTTAAGTTTTTGGCAATCTAGTAATCTAAAAGTCTCCAACTTACCATAGCTCGAAATTGATACAACAAACAAAATTAATCTGTCCTCAACTCCTTATATTCTCAATGAGACTAGCAAATTCAACGGTAGAATTCACCACAATTGTTTATGATCACTACGTGCCTTGCTCAAGCTCGGTTATAAGAAAATGTTTTGATAATGCAAAATGTGGCTTTTTCAAGTCAACGTGTTTTATAATTGAAAGTGGTGAATCCAAGCCACATGCAAGATAATTTACAGTAGTTTGGAGTGCACTGAAAAGTATGGTTAAAACAAGAACATTGATTATTAAAATTATTGATAGTTGAATTCTCAGATAAGTGCAACCAAGTCTATTGTCTAAAGTAAGGACACAATGGCCTGAAAAAATAGTCTGAGCCAAATCAATAGCAATTTTTCACCAGATCACTATGGAAGGTGGAGTTAAAATCTGAAGAAGCAATTTTTATGTCATTAATGGATTACTAGTCCAAGGCAAGATAAATGTTCATTTTTATCGGTTTGACTTAAAAATTGAATATGCCAACTGCCAATTTCAACTTCCACAAGAAGACCTCTCACAAAATACACAAGTCCTCAGTTACCATACAGTAAAAGGAACTTTAATCAGAGTGACAAACCAAACAACTCATAAGAAAATAAATTCTAAGTTTTTTAATTGGCATCAAAACATTACTCACATGTAACTCACTAAAAATTAAATAGTCATCTTTAATAGATTGCTTCCGTGTAATTCACTAAAAATTAAATAGTATCTTCAATAGATTGCTTCCATGTAACTCACTACTACACTCCAAAAAGCTTTTGTATCAGATAAAAATAGTGTAAACAACTCGATCAAATGCAGAAATAACCTCTCATCTAGAAGAGGGATGTTCCATTCCCCTTCTTATCTCCACCAATCTCAAAGTGTTTGCATCACTGCAAAACAAAAAGATATGATAAAGGCATGTACTCATGTGTAAAAATAATGTAGTTTTAACTTTATATACTCTTTTCCATCAAACACCAATTTGAGACTAAAAAAGAAAATCTCATAGCAACTTACCTTGATTGGATGCTGTGAGACATGTTTACAAGACTGGCATTGCAACCTCAACACAATCTTCTTTGTTGTTTTTTCCTACAACATTTGTAAAATAACAGAATCGTGAATTTACTAATCTAAGGGCTTTATATGTCGAACAGTCCACCATTAGAAGACCATAATATTATAAAGGCAAATCATATTAGTAGTCATAAAGTTCTGCTTACTTTCTTGTGAAAGACAGGTTTTGTTTGGCCTCCATAGCCTGATTGTTTTCGATCATACCGACGTTTTCCTGAAAAAATGAAATAAAACCAGTGATCTAATTTTTCTATCTTACCCCAAAATAAAACAAAAAAGCAAAAATAAAAATAGAAAAACTTTGGCTTTTATATCTAGATAATACAAAAGGAAAGACTCACCCTGGGCTACAAGACTATCCTTGCCTTTCTTGTACTGATTAACCTTGTGCAAAGTGTGCTTTCTGCATGCTTTGTTTTTGCAAAAAGTTTTCTTAGTTTTTGGAACGTTCACCTATCAGCAGATTAGCATAATACAAGGTCAAAGAAGTATTAATACCTTGAAAAACACAAGCATGAACTAGTCATGTTAAAGAAAAAGTTAAATGTGGAGATTCATTACTAATCTTAGTAGTGTGCACTCTTTCAATTAATGTTCTGATGGGAAACTTAAGAACTGGTGATTTAAAGTTTAGTACTATTTAGTATACAGAAGTCAATACTAATCTAAGCACAGTACACTCTCTTCAAACTATGAACGTAACTAGTAATAATTTAGTTTCGAATTCTAATAGATTAAGCAGTTAACCATAATATATTCAAGCACCATTCTAATTATGGCAGAAACAATAATAAACACTTAATTGGGAATTTAAACAGAAGCTGCAGTTCACTGTACACATTCCTTGAACACCAATCTAACTGTGAATATGAATGATGCAAACTTGTGAAGATAAAAGTATATTATTAATACCCCTTACTTGGTTCAATTTGTTTGCTTAATATAAAGAAAAAGATTACAACCAAGTCAATTTCCACTTAGAAGAAAACTACACCATATATGTCATTAGTACATAAAGCTTTCTTCTTGATGGCAAAGAGTATATAAAGTTCAAACTATATAAAGATTACACCCAAGTCAATTTCCACTCAGAAGCTTCCAATTCCACATGAAATCAACAGGCTTGTAAGCATTTGCCATACATGTCATTCAATATATGCATGGAACGGATTTCAAGAGTAAATAGAATCTTTTAAAATCATTTGTTTAGACCTTGAATCAAGTCCTCCAATGAACAGATTTCACTTCATGAAAATATGGAAAGACTTATCAAGCTTCCATGAGCTCATTTTCTTTGGTGCTTTTTCTGCCAAGGCATCCCAACTATTTAAAGGGTCAGACAGATGCCAATTTCCCCACATTCTTTGCACCACAAGCTATCAAACTAGCAGCATTGAACAAATTTTATGTTTCTCAACATGTTTTATTGTTGGATAGATTTATCAATAAATTTCGCACGGTGTGTAACATAATCAAATTTGTCAAATCTCCTGGGCACACACAAATTTAATTTTAGAAAGAATGAAGCTTTTGATTTCCAATTTTCTATCACCAACACAGTTCTCTCATATCTTGCTTAATTCATAAGATAAGTGCACGTGTAGAAAGTCTATCTTGAGATGGAACACCTCTAAAACTATCTGGATGGGATAGGTAATGTCCTGTGTGTATATTGGAAACAAGCAACTGCTGGACTAATGATCAGTTGTTTGAATCCCAGCTAGTCTGTGAAAGTTCAACATTGTATCAGATTCAGGCAAGGTTAGGAGGGCCAAGCACCTCCAGTGTAGCCTAAGAAGATTCACTCCAAGCAATCCACACTAGATCAATTATAGGCTGGCCATAGAAGGCTGGCTAATAGCTCAATAGAGCACTTCAGCAGCAAGTGGAAGGACTTAAGTTCAAGTCACTCCAGATTTGGCCTCTGTTAGAGGTTAGATGCCAAAGAAATCAATGTCTTATAGCTAAGTTACTGATGCTGGTTCTGATGCAGGGATGCGAGAATTTTTTTTTGAGGATTTTAAGTGCATCTATCTATATATATAATGCGGGGATTTTTTTTTTTGAGGATTTTAAGTGTGTCTATATATATACTATAATTTATGTCTGCAAAGAAATGAGCAACAAATGGCCTATATTAGGGCCATTTTATGGTTTTGGGGCAAAAAGGAGAAAAAATATAGTTTAAAAAACAATTAAACACATGTTTTATTAAGTTACTTAAGTGACTGGACACTCAAACAAGCTCGATGCTCTGCAGATTTGCCCAGATGCTATCCTAATTTTCTCTGGCTGCTTTCCCAAGAATCCTACATGTATCCTCAGGCAGGGAATGCACTTCCTCCAAAAGCATCTGTGCATCAGCACCCCTGCATCCGCCCAAAAACCAGACACCTCGGTATCTTAGCCTTATAGCATCATACTTATTTCACTATATTTCGAGAAGCCTTCCCAACACCTACTTATTAGCAGTCACCTGTCACCTATCATTGTGAAAGCATCATTGTTCATGTAAACGTTATGAGGCCTATGGCTAGGGGTATCGGATCTTGGGCATGGTCCAAAAGGGTTGATATTGAAACTTAGGGAGGATGTATAGATCCCAAAAGGGTATCTTAATCAGGTTTTAGTTTCCGTAGTTGTTTGGGAACTATTGGAGAGAAATCCAAATTAGTGACTGGTGAGGGCTACTAGCTTTAAGGCTAGATATGAATGTTGGGTAAGAGATTAGTTGTCCAAAATGAATGGATGGATGGAACATGGTGGAAAGGCCATGAGGAGATGATTCACAAAGGAAGAATGAAGGCTGAAGCCTTGGAAGAAGTTATGGTGTTTGGGAAACTCTAAGTGCACTTGGGGTAGCGTGGAAGGTAAGTCCTTGAGGGGACATTGGAGTAAAGAGTAGTTGCTAAATGAATGGATTTGCTATCTCATATGAAGAAGATGGATACCACACACCACCTCTGCATCATAGAGTAAGAGTGCATTGCGCTTGTTATGGTGCTTGGGAATGTAGTTTCTTCATGCGATGCATTGGTCTTGGGGATCAATCTCGATTCGGTGTCAATGTTGGGATTTCTCAACTAGAAGCAACAGAACTGGTTGGGATTCACTGGAGTGACCTTGGAAGATATAAGGATGAAAGTTTCAGATGTTTAGGTGTTATTCACCATTTGACTAGTCACTTTGTGTCCCTGTTTCATCTAGAGATTGATTGGGACAAGATTCTCAATAAGGATTGGAGCATTGATCAAATTGGTACACTTGAGATCGTTGCTTGGAAATCCTTGGTGAAGGAAGGCTCACTCCTTTAATTTTGAACTTATTGGTTGGTTGCAGACCAACCACACCACTCTGTAGTTTTCCATAATAGTAGAGAGTTGGCAAGTTCTTCTTGGCTAAGGCAGGGAGAGTTCATAGTCTCAGACTTGTGCAGGCTTCTTCCAGCCACTTCTGAGGCAATCTGGACTGAGGCATTACTCAAAATTCATGCTAAGACTATAGGCCACTCCTATGCTTCGAATAGAGTGTTGAAATTGGTGATATCAAAATGTATTTCACAAATTCATGTTATGGGCAGCAGTAGTCATGGATCATTATAGACCTACCACATGCGAAGTGACCATTTTATGTTAGTTTAAGCTTCACTTGGTTTCAAGAATACTATAATATTCTCTACTTAACAAGGCCAACCACGTGAAGGTGGAAGCTTGTCTAGCCTCACCCCCCTCCCCCTAACATCAATCTAAAGTACCCATTATCATCTAATTACATACTTCATTGATTCATTCATCCATTTATGAACCATAACATTCAATCAATACAATCACATAACATTCATTAATATGATATAAAATTCATTAATACACAATACTAATCAAGACTTCATTAAGACATAACAATATTCATTAACATAAGATAAAAATCAGTATTAATACGCATCATTCATACATAATTACTTAAAACAAAGTTCTTTCATTATCCAACAAGGTTTTTGAAAGAAGATTTTTAAAACATCATTTCTTCTTTTTGTTTTTATGAGCTCTCTTAAGAAAAGTGCTCATAGGAGTATCCATATCTGCATCATTCTCCTCCTCTTCTAGCACGTGTAATGTCAAATTATGATGGCTCCTTCTCTTTGCAGGAGCAGGAGGCTGCTGCACTAAAGGGGGCTCTGTTGCAAGAACAAGTGAATGGGATAAATTGGCATACTCTTTTTCTTTTTTTAACTATTACCAGTCTATAATTAAGTACTAGTACAACATAACATGCATTTTTCTTACCTGACAATGCCACATCATGTACATTAACATTTTGATCTGCCGCCACATCAACATGTTGAACACTTGGAACATGTTCCACTCCTTCGACATGATGTTCAACATGCTCTAAAATATTCAAAAAAATATTATCATGAGTGATGGATTCATTTTGAGCACTGCACATGAAATATGAGTCAATAAATTTGACTCAAATACTACACAGTTAAATCATGATAGCAATATCAAAATATTTACTCTATGAGATTTGTTAGAACAAATGATTTATCAAAGTACAGAGTTTGAAATCATTATCAACTACTGATCAAAAGCTTAAAGATCCCTATTTTAAAATAATGAATATGTTTCAGCAACCAGAGATAATCTTTAAAGTAGTGTTAGAGAAATAAGAACAAAACTATGTGAATGATCCAAATCATATAATAAATTGCCTTGCCAATCTATAATCCTGGTTCTCATTGCTCAAGAATACCCTAAATACATAATACAAGAAATGCAAACTACTATGATTTAATAAACAACAAATAGCCAAGAGAAAAGTCTTAGCTCAAACAAACAAAATCTCATTTACACTGCAATGGAATTGAGCAGCAACATAGACACACCTTCCAGTGATGAAAACTATAGTTATGGATTTTCAAATCATACAGTAAAATAGCCTCAACGATCTAAAGACCTGGTGGTAATGGCTCACAAACTAATATCAATCTTTAAACAATACATTTTCTAAAAGATCTGCACAATGAGCGTAGAATATATGTTTCGATAAGAGCATGCTTGGACAATAAATGGGAGCAGAACATTTCATATTTCTGATTGTATAATTAATTTCCAATAGCAAATTAATACCTCCACCACTATAATGCACATTATGGCCTTCGTCACGAGCAGGTTCTGTGGTAGGATATGAAGGCTGCAATAAAATGTTATGCACATTGTTATGTAGTCAATTTACGTTCAAAACTAATACCAAAAAAGAAAAGGATCAACTATTCAATTTCATTTACTTTTCATCTAACCAATTTACCTGTGAGATATCATTTGGTGAACTGGATTCTTGAGCAAGGCTTATAGATTCTTTGAGTAGGCGTGTAGCCACGAATTTATAGCCTTCCTTCAAGGCAAGTTTTCTATCTTCATCTATGACCTCCACATTGAATTCTGTGCCCTGTATTTTTTGCTTAATATCATCAGTTTTGTATGTATGGTTTCACTAAACAAAATTGTTTGCAACATTATATTAAAATTTTTTATTTCATATCATTGCTCCTACTTACAACTCGAGACTAGAGATTCATATAGCCACCAGAGCCAAGTTTGTGTTGGCCAAACTTTTCTACTCTCGTTTTTGTAGCCACGGATGTGTCCTGCAATCTATGAACAATTTCAAACATCTTAGATTATATATTTACAAATATGAATAATTAGTGCATGATTACAATGTACTTAATACTATCATGACATACCTCTTTTTGCCCTGTGTTTCTTCATTACCTCTATCTTCAAATTGCCTTTTCTCCTTTGCATCTTCTACTATTTCATTCCACTCCATTGGTGGAATCATAGCTGGACGGTCGTACTTTGGGTTATCCTTAAGAGCCCTTCTATATTGATCCCTCATAGTCTTTATATGCTTTGCTGCTCTTTTGAGAAGTAGGCCATTGTCAAACATTTCTTTTCCAAATTTCTCATCAAAAGATGCAATGAGCTGATTTTTTAATTCCATGGTTTGTAAATTCCACCTTTTTAAAAACAAATAGATTGTTAGATCAATAGCTTTAATATATTACAGTAAATGAAAGAAAAGAAAAATTATGTAGAAATGATATGAAACTATGTACCTTTTACGTATGGTGGGTCTGAATAGTCTCAATGTCATATGAAAAAGATGTTCAAAGAAAACATTATTACCTACAAAAACATAAAGGATTTATTAGTCCAAAATGAGTAATATAAAAATAGATTATTTTTACACTTTAAATAAAAACAATTTTAAAGCACCTGGAAGCTTTCATTCTCTTAATGGAAACATAGTTTTCTTATTCAGCAATAATGTCCCTTCATATGAACCAGTACTAATGACACGAACTACTCCAGGAAATGGATCAACTTCACCAGTACTGCTCTCTACTAGTCTATCAACTAAAACATCGTGACAATTAAAGTAGACACCAAATGAATTAAAGCATACTTATGGATATAATCAAATTGAAGAAATTGACTAGCAAAAATGTTTTTTCCTCGCATTCCATTAAGGATTTAATTCAGGATAATCAAATAGTGTATTAAAGATACCATATTTTTAGAATTCATGATATATTGTTGTTTATGTTTATGATAAGATAATGTGTGATTTTTAATCATCTATATTTAGGATAGCTTTCAATGGTCCATGGTCTATTATCACAGTGATAGTTCAAGAATATAAAAGTATCTATGCACATACATCATACAGAAACATCGTAGAGAAACATAAAATACAAAATTAAAATATATTTTTTAAATGATGTTTCAGTTTACTTTTGGATTCAAAGGTTAGACTATTTTTTCCATGTGAATCTGAAACATTAATTCAAAAAGTAGCACAAAATCTTGCCTGCGTAGTACAATATATGTATGTATGTATGTATGCGTGGTGTGTGTATGCATGTGTTTGTGTGTATGAAAGCTTTTGTAGACATCATTTAAGCACTGATATGCTACTTCATTTTTCATCAACTTGTACAAATACATTACAAAATATAGCTAAACAAGTTTTTACCAGTTCTAGTGGGCATAGATGAAGATGTTTGCATGGCCCTTGTTGCCGACAATGCACTAGGCAATAGTGGACCGACAATCGAAGGAGGAGTCCACACATCATAATGAGCTAAGGAATACAATATTGTTAGCAAAGACATTTGCAATGGATAAAGATCAAATCGGATACTAGCTAGAAATGTCCACAAAGAAAAAGTAAGTGTTATAATGTTGATGAAAACAAAGTGCTACTTACACGAAGGTTGTGCGCAATGACCATCACCATGTTCACCATGTGATGTCACAAATGGCACAAATGTCTATACAAGTACACATAAAATTAGAGATCAAGATCCATAAGATAGTATAAAATATTCATATCTATTGAACTTCTATTATTGCTTTAGTCGAATTACTGCTTACCTGCAAAGATTGGATTCTACGGCCCAATTCCATTCTCAGTGCCTCTTTCTCCTCACTTTTCTCACCCTTGATGATAATGTTAACAAGTTCATCAGTGTATCTTTGCTTGATTTGCTGGGTGATGAACACAGGGTCAGTACTAAGGGCGATGTTATGTAGATATGAAGGTCGTATTTTAGATCGCATTTGATCAGCAGTCATTCTAGCTTTTTCCTATCATTTGTGACTTTAAATATCAGTAAAATTTCATCAAAACAACTCCAAAGCCATAAATAAAAGAACATAATAATATGACATTTGTTTCTATATTAACATTTAAATTTACAATATTTAATTTTTACCTCTACTGAAGGTGTCTGAGATGGTGCATCCATATCGCCCTGTGAAAAAAATTAGTAACTCTTAGAAATCAACAACAAAATTAAAGTAATAGACTTACCAAAAAAAAATATTAATAATAAAGTAGATTGTATATGTAAATCATTTGTCTTAAGTTAAAAATTTAGTGTAACTAATGTGTATATCTAAAAAAAATTTGACACGTTCTACTTAATGTTTATATGTGCACATATGGTTTACAAAGAAAAGTTTGGTCGTACAAAACCCCATCATAGTTGACTTTGATCCTAGCTGGACATTTCATTGATCATCATGATCTTCATCCATGTCATCATCATCATCATCATCATCATCACCATCTTCATCGCCGTCATCATCATCTTCATCACCATCATCATCATCACCATCATCGCCATGATCATGATTGTCATCAACATCATCATCATCATTATCACCATTATTGTTAGCATGACCAAAATCATCACCATCTTATTCATCTTCACCACTGGGTAACTGTTGTTCCTGATAATCATTTATTTCGTCTTTTGCTTCTTCAATTTCTTCTTCTTCGATCACATTATACTTTACCGGCCTTCCTCTTGGGTCATGTCTAACAACAAATGACCAACTTGGTTTCTGTGGAACACCAAACTAAAACACTTGCTCGCACTGGCTTGGAAGAACATAGGGATCATCTCCGACTGGCTCAAATGACCTTGTATTAATCATAGTAAATCCACTATTATGTTCAATAACAGTCTTATCAGGATCATTTCGATTCAGTCGTAACCTGAACCATTTGACGACAAATAGAACTATTTTGAATGAATTAAAGTCACACTCAAGTATATCATCCAAAATGCCATAGTATCGATTTTCAGATCGTTGAGGATGTATGTCAGTTCTAGATGAAATATTGGTGACTGCAAAGACAGCACTTATCCCGAAATCACACGTTTTCTTCGTTTCATCTGACTTTTTGGTGCGGAATTTATAGCCATGGTAGTACATAGCTTTGTGGTGTTTGACCTGCAATTATTCAAACATGTCAAGAATATTTGCATTGATCTGTGAGTTGATATTAAACTTATGTGTGATGATTACTAATCTTATGCATACCTTTGTATCTCTTAAGCCATATATTAGATCAAGTACCATTTCTGTAACATTGGGATCTCCATTATGGTGAGCTTCTTTAACCAACGATACAACACCATCCCATGTTAATGAGCGACCATTTTCTTGAGAGTTCTCAATCCATATCGTCATCCAATCAAGATTGTTTGCAATATACAAGTGCAGTGCATCCCACTCACGACCAACTATAAGGAAGACAATTACACTAGTTAGAAATAACTTATATATATTGATAATGAATAATAATTATTAAACTATGAAAAAAAAACTTATAATTACCTGTCACCCTCCTTAATCTACCTTTCCCCCTCAGGTACTCCCCTTCGAATTTGTCATTACAGTTGGGATCCTAAATGTGATCTACATGGATATCTACTGCAAACTTTGGAAGATATTCAGTAATGTACACCATGGTCTGGTATATCATATATCCCTCTATCATAGAACCCTTAGGACGTGCTCTTTGTTGAACCAAGCCCTTCATAAATTTCAAGTGCCTCTCAACCATCCACATTGATCTAGCTTGTACAGGTCCACACAATTCAATCTCCTCAACTTGATGTATGAGGTAGTGTTCTTGAGCATTGAAAAAGGTTGGAGGTAAACAATTTTGCATTTCACACATAAGCTGTGGAATTTTTTTCTTCCAATATTTTATGTCTTTTTTGTCAATTTCTTTAGATGATAACCACCTAAAAGAGATTCAACACACAAAACCACATAAACGAGATTTCAAATAAAATTATACAATAGATTTAAGAGACATCTACAAATCTAAGAAAAAACATTTCTAACCTCGTGTATCTTCCAAGATCATATATAACTTGTTTAATATTGTTGTCAAACTGTTGTGGAAGGGATAGAGGTAGGATGAACTGCAATTATTAAAAATGATCATTTCAATATATTATTAAATAATGCAATAGGTAGTACATTCAATCTTACAAATATACTGTAAATGGAGAACATGACTTACCTTGAGGAAGGTATGCCAATCATGTGTTTTCAACCCAGGCCCAAAATCACCTTTCTTTGATAGAAGAGTGCTTATATTTTCAGCAAACCCTGTTGGAAATTTTTTTTTTTTTATGACTTCTTTTAATGCATCACTCTGTTGCTCCGTTAATAACCAAGGAAGGGTGCTTGTATTTATGCAGTCTCCATTGCTATTTGATTCAATGGAAGCTTTTAGTGCATGATTGGATTCATGAATGTCGGTACAAATTTTGGCAATTTTTTCTCTATCAGGCCTTCCATCCAACATTTTCCATAGTGTCTCTGTTACATTCTTTCCAATATGCATAGTATCAAACAAATGCGCAATTGGGAGATCCTTGTAGTACGGTAACCTACTAAATTGAGTAGGATAACTTTTCATTCCTCTAGGAAGTTGGTCATTGATGCCTTGACGACCTTCACAAGCATCAATTACAACATTAGTAACTATAAGACAATATCAAAATACAAATTTTAAACTTCGGATGACAAATTGGATATTACCTCGACAATTTAGTCGATCATATTCCAACTTCCATAAATGAGGTGTCATTCTTCGTGGCCTTGATGATGTCTCTTCTTTCCCATTGAAAAGATGTTTTTCGGCAATTCGATACCTATGATTACTATGGAGCAAGTGTCTAAATTCATCAAACACTTGCTTTCTTAAAGTTCTCGAATGATGAGATTTCATCTTCGGACCACAAACTGGACATGCGAATTTTCCCTTTATTTGAAGACCTACAAGATCATGTAGAAGTGGATCATGTACAATTATCATGCACAACTTAAACATTTGATAGTAATTTGTAAGCATTATAATAGACCAAAAATATGTGATATTAACAATATAACATACCACAAAAATGAGTTAACCCAAGGGCATCATGTATTGTCCATACAAGCATTGCATGGAATTGAAATTGTCGATGTCCTATCGGTCTAGAGATGTCATACATAGTGATGCCATTCCATAACTTCAACAACTCGTCAATCAGGGGCTCAATATACACGTTCATATCTTTCACTTGGTATTTACCTAGCAATTGAATGAACATAAACATTACATTATTATTATGACCATTTTCATGCGCTATTTATAAATTAATTTAGATAACTATAAAATGATAAAAATACCTGGCACAATCATTGACAACATTATATGCTCCCTCTTTATGGACATCCAAGGAGGAATGTTATTATTAATAACAAAAATAGGCCACACTGAGTAAACAGATCTCATATCTCCATATGGATTGACATCGTCCGCTGCCAATGAAAGCTTCAAATTACGAGGTTCTTCTTTAAAGTGTGACCATGTTTCTTCTATCTCTTTAAATGCAAAACCATTGGCAGGCATTCGCATAATGTTATCCTGACTTCTATTGCGTGCATGGTAATCCATAAATTGTGCCAAGGTAGCGCACCTAAATAACCGTTGAAGACGTGAAATAATGGGAATGTACCGAAGAACCTTTTGAGGAACTTTTTTTGTTATTTGATCTGACCGATATCTACTACTATGACAATCAGGGCATTCTGCTACAAATTCATATTGATTATGATATAGAATGTGATCATTAGGACATGCATGTATTGTTTGATACTTCATTCCAATCTGATCCATAATGTTAGATAATTCTCGGTACGAACGAGGCAAAATGTTTGATGGTGGTAACAAAAACTCACTAATCAACCTACAACAACAAATATGCATTGTTAATATAATGAATAGTAATTGTATGCTAACATTGAAAATGACAAAAATGAAATACCTTAGCATACGTGACATTGCTACATTAGATATACCATTCATAACCTTTAAGTTCACCAACAACACTATAGCTAAGAGTAGAGTTGTTTGGGAGCCTTCGTTTAAGGGCTCGTGTGCCTTCTCAAGCAAAGGTATATCAAGACCATCATAATCATCATTATCAGATTCACTAGTACCATCATTGTGAGCCTCTTCATCAGCTGCCCCAATACCATCTTCTTCAATCATGTCCTCTAGCACATTATCATCTTCTTCCATGAGAGTGTTATCCTCAGCTTGGATATTCACACCTCCATCTTCCTCTAGTAGGAAATCCACATTCAGCAATGGATGAAAATTGTGGCCCCCTTCAACATGACCATGTTGCCTACAATGACTCTGGGCTGTTGTGATTAGAATTCTTTGAGTCTTTAAGCCTTTACACTTCTTGCAAGGATAATAACATTTATTAGGTTTTCTTCGAAACTGAGCCTACAATGCAGCCATTGTCTCATTTTGTTCAGCGTTCATATTTTCAGGCGTGGTCTTTCTTCATAGGAAAATATATCTACAAATAAATTGGACATCATGTGATTAATGTTTATATCTGCACATATGGTTTTTCTTGATTAATGTTTTCAAATGTAACTAAAATGATCCTATAATTTCTAGAAGGCGTAGATGTTTGCAAAATGTGCAGTACCACCCTTCTACCAAAAAAACACACCTAGTATAGAATAATGGATAAGATCAAGACAACAATAATACTGGTCCTTCTATTGATACGCCTTTTGAAGGTTGAATAAAGTCATAATTTTGATAACCCACTCTGTTTTATCTACTATACTTTCTGCTTTCAGCACAATTGCACTATGTGCTGGAATAGAAAGCCATGAAACAAAGATCAACAACCATTTGAGCATAGAAGGTGCCAATTTAATATACAAATATGTGCACTTGTAGTTTGAAACTTGAACCCCAAAAAGACACACACCTTTTAGTACTATTCTGTATGAAACCTTGTTGTTGATTTTGAATGTAAGACTTATAGCTACAACATTAGAACCATTTTCCTTTTTTTAGTTTTTAGAACTTGATTTAGCTAGAGCTGGAGAATCAGAAGTACCATCATTAATTGATTTATTCAAAGACATTAATTCATTAAAAAGTTTTGTGGTGCTTGCTAGATAATGAAGAAAACCAAATACTCCATATAAAATTACACAATGGATAAACAGCTAGAAACAGTCAATCTCATTTTTTCGTTACTTGATTTAGAAGTTTAAAGGTTCCAATTACAAAACAATTTTTGTATCCCTCAGGGAACTTTTGAAAAAGACCAAAAGCCTTTACAATCACAAGAGATCAACTTATAGTATACTTAAATTTTAGTAAAGATCTGCATTGTAAAGTTTCCTGGAAGTGACTGGTGCACATTACAATTACTATGCCACTTAGGCACCACGATATTGCCACATAGGCACTACGATAAACTTAACCATTTCTATTACTATGACACTAGCGTAAGAGTCCTACACCTTATCAATCAAATCCTACAACTCTTGTCATCTTGGTGTGACCCTTGACTAGAGGTGTATCCAACATCTTAGGATTGTCCTACAGTTGAACTAGTGTACCTAGGCAAAGGATTTCAGAACTATGAAGTTAACCTCTCATCCTATCCCACTTGAACTTAGGTCATGTTAGATCATGGGGTTACTAAGGAATAAGATTCCCTCCTTTGGTATTCGAATCCTAGAGATACATGAATTTAACTTCTAATTACAACTGTTGAAGAACATCATCTCATAATTTATAATGATTCTTGTCCATGGATTAGTTTGGTAAGTGTAATTGTAATTTAAAACTTGGCTCCAATGGATCAAATGTCACTATACTTGGAATTGCCCCACATCTTGTCCATTTGTAAGTTTGATCTGATAATTTAGAATTCATCAAATAGTTGAAAGTGTTATAAATTTCTAAATAGAAGAAATATCTTCTACCATCATGCTACATGCTAGAAGGGAGAGAGAACATACAAAATTTAGTTGTGTTACTGGTAGAGTCCTTTGACTGTTAAAGTATCACTTTCATATGCTTTGACTTTTGAGACACAAAAATTCAAACCTCATTGTTAAGATAGTTTCATATTATAGCAGATGATTTTTTTTCCATTTACATATTTTATTTTCACATTAAATTTAGTCTCTTTGGTTTTATCCATCCTATTGTCAACTGATGCAATGGTTTCTTCTTCTAGAGTATTTAGTCAGTTTTCTTATTTAAAAACTATGGTGATTAGCACTACCATATTTTATTAACAAAAAGGATATACAACATACTAGTAAATGATGTCATTACAATTTTCTCAAGGTTTATTATTTCTAGGTTGTGTATGTTACTATCTAGGCTCAAAAGTTTAGTCTTTTTGAAGATTATCTTATAGGAAGAATTATTAATGTTTATATTTCAAGAAGAATGTAAAGTAAAAATGTAGACATGAATACCTTCTTGGGCATGCTATAACTATAGAAGATTCAAGATCACATATGGAAAGTTTTAAGTAGAATAAAGAATTGATAGTCTCTAGGGAGCTATAGCTAAGAGGTTAGGAATTTTGTACATTCTAACTATATATGTTAAGGAATCTTAATGGAAAGATCAAATTAAAGTAAGATTTTAGAGAGATTGGCTACAATTAACATGCCAAAACCTTTGAGAGTTATATGAAGCATAGGTGACTTGTAGATGGAAATGTATGCTAGAAAACTTGGTGCAGTTCTTTATTACTTGAGAGGGGATCTCAGTGATAGCAATCAGTCACTACCTGTGCAGTATTCTACATTAATGCAAACCTGCACCGAACACCAGCAAAAGGAAGGAAACAGAGCTGAATTTGTGTAGTCTACTCACAACACCCACCTGTAGACACTTGGACCATTCTTGGCTCAATTTGTAAATCTCATTAAGAATGGTTCCAATTTTTTCCATCGCTAGATAACAAAGAGGGATGTCAAAGTCATTGCCAATTTTTTCACCATTCTTTATGCTAAAACAAAGATTTAGAAATGCCTGTAATAAAATCTATCGGATCGCACGTTTAAAATTCAAAATAATATACATCCACTATTCATGTCACGTCATCCCCAAAATAAATGAGGATGCATAAAATAAATGCAACAATACTAACAAAAAGAGGATGAGGATAAATTAAACGTAGAAAAATGCTTCTAAATTGTCTAAAAGGCTCACTTAGATATAAACAGCTGGGAAAGACTTCTTTTGAAGGCATGGAAGACTGGATAATCATAAGATAACCATAGTAAATTCTGGCCTAAGATATAAGATAGTTCTGATATGCATAAAGGGAGCATAGGAATTAAGGAAGGATTGATGGAAGAAGGGAGGGGAAGATAGTAAGGAAGTACCTTCATTTGGTCAACAATGATGAAGAGCTTGACCTTATTTGAAGGGTGGTAATTGTGAAAGGTTGTGACCAATGCAAGGGGCACATGTGGTGAACAAAAGTGACTCTTACATTGTAAGATATAAAGAAGAGGTTTTGTTTGAGGAGGGCATCCAAGGGAGATAAAGTTGGGGAATAACATATTATTTTAAAGTGGTGATTCAATTTTTATGACAGGTGTTGAACCTTCCACGAATAATATATAAAAGAAGATTTCTTTTTATGATCATTTACCATTCATCACTTCCAAATACATTAAATCAACACACAATCATCACTCCTAAATTTATGAATTACAACATTCATTTAGTCATCATTCACTAACTATCAAATTGTCAAATCAAAGGAAATCATTCTATCATTCATCAAACATCAGTTGGGAATAAAATAGACTTGCAATCAATTCTTCAATTAATTCAATCTATGTGCCTGCTTTATGTAGCTTATCTTGCAAAGCCCGTTCATAAAAAGAGTGTAAGCAATAACATCAGGTGGAATTTCTTTCTTGTCCATTTCTACCCATAGTTTAAAAGCTTGTTCTACATTACCATTCTTGAGATGTTCATCAATCAATACACTGTGTACAGTTTTGTCATGAATCAAACCTTCTCCAAACATTTCCCTCAAAAGCAAATGTATATTACCTTCCTTGCATAACCCAATTGTAAGAGTAGTATAAGTAATCACATGAGGCAAAATACCACTCTTTACCATATTATCAAATAGTTTGAATGCAACACTTGTGCAGGCAACCTTGCAGTGTCCAGCAATAGTTTTTTGGAGCCAAACCATTTAGAATTAGTTGGTTTAAGAGTCTGACTACTTCTTCTAGCCTACCAGCTCTACAATGACCTGAAATGAGCTGTAAGTGCACATATTAGGAGGTATGTTCCTTTCAAGTATGTAATGTAATATTTGATTGCTTATCTTTTCTCTTCCAAACTTGAAATAACAAGCAATGAGAGTGTTGATCCCTAGAGCAACCTAGCTAATGTTGACAGAGAAATGTGCTTGGACATTGCAGGAGTGGATTGAACTTCAAGAAATTAATTTGGATTGTGTTAAGTATTTAAGGAAGATGAGAATTCTATGATAGTTGAGCAGCTATATGTGCTGATGAAGATTTCTCTATTTTTTATCAGAGTGTTGAGCATTAGCATTGATGTAGCCCTACTCTCTTGATAGAGAAATCAATTAACCAAGATAAAAAGGAGAGTGGTGTTAGGATTTCCTTATTTTCTTGCCTAAATGTTTGTCTTAGGCTTCCTTTGGCCCTTACAGCTAAGAAATTTTGTGCTAGCAAATCAACTTCTGAGCATCATACCTGTCAGGACGATATGCTATATTGCAGCTTGTGTAATGTGGAGGTATGTTTTAGATATGTAAAACTTTTCTAAATTGAATTTTCTTATCAGAATCTGTAATTAGTGTGGATATTAAATTATTATCACCTAACATACCAATACTAATCTTCTTTAGTTTCAATATATTTTGGTTAAATAATCTGTCGTTGCCTATGCAAGTGAAGGAGAAATGGATCCCAACTCCATCTATTTACAATCAAGTCATATTTTCTAGCTAAAAAATCCTTGTAGAACATTTTTGATGGATGAAAACACTTTTGATCAACAAGGTTTAATAATAAAGCATATGACAAGACTGCATATTAATTTAGTGTGAGCATATATATACACAACCATATCACTAAAGAATCCCACTATCTATGCCCTGAATGACATGATGCAAATCCTTTCACTATATGTCGAATATAAAAAATATATCAAGAGACTACACTCTATGCTTTAGATCTAAAGAATTTTGTTGCCTACTTCAAAATTATAGTGGTCGATTACTTGGAAATAATGGTACAATTGAACAACCACCACTAGAAATTATGTTTGAAATAACACAACTTAGAAGGAAAATACCATCAAATCGCCTTTTGTTCAAAATACCATCAAGTTAAACCCTTTTTTCATGTACTCTTAGCCACAAATCACAATGGTAGGCCCATACCGGCCTAAAGAAACAATAGGCCGCTAGAGTAGTTGTTTATCTTCCACCAGCCCAGGAAGTTGTTTACCTTGAATCCGCGACGGAATAGCAGAGACAGTTGATCGGGTGTACCGGGAATAGGTGTGCACGAGTCTTCTGGGCGCAATACAATAAGATTAGGGCAAAAAACATAACGTATTTCAAGTTTTCATTAAAGATGAACCAGGAAGTTGTTTACCTTGAATCCGCGGTGAAATAGCAGAGACAGTTGATCGGGTGGACCGGGAAGTGGTGTGCACGAGTCTTCTGGGCGCAATACAATAAGATTAGGCTGGCAAACATAACGTATTTCAAGTTTTCATTAAAGATGAACCTGTGTTGGTTGAAATTTTGACCAACACTTGTGTTGGTCAAAATTTTGACCAACACGAGTTCATCTTTAACCAAAACTCATCACAATTCGACCAAATTGACCTCAAATTTTCAAATGGTCGAAAGTTTTGGTCGAAAATTTGAGTCAAATGTACTAGTGGATCTGCTCTTCTTCCTATTTTTCTCACAGTCTTGAGTACCATCTTCTGATCCACAGACCCAACCACTATTATCTTGTGCATGCTCATCTCTATGTCCACAGTTTGCACACCTGCAGAGTTTTATGACAGAATTATCAGGTAAAGTTTGAATGATTTAACATATCTTATTTAATACCCTCCTTCCTTAGTTTCTCCATATTGATATTTTCTTTGGCAACAGTTCAAACAACAACAATTTTCATTCCACACATTGTAGCACTTGCAGGATTCATTCCATGAGCTGAGACAGTAATGATAGAAGTTTTGATGCCCATCTCCCCTTGCTTAACGATAAGCATATAACCTTTACAATATAAAGGAATGGAGCATCCTCAACATTAATAGTGCCCAATTTCTTTAATACACTAATAAATTCTCACGCCAAACCATGTACACGTTCTACATTTTTTTTCAATCCTTCTAGACCATGATAGATTGCATACATAGAAGATATATTGTAATTAATGCCTATATCATGTAGATATTTCTAGTGGCATTATCTTGCCTGATGTGTTGCTCCCTTGTCTATATTTCCATCCTTAGCACAGGATTCCTATGGGAACCCACATTAACTCCAATAATCCTCCCAAACATCATTCATTTTTACTCTTAAGATGTAACCAAGCAATATAAATGAGGGGCCCCCATAGTCCAGGGGGACACCAAATCTTTGAGAAGACCCAAAGATGATATCCACCCCAAATTGTTTTGTGCTGGTCTCATTTTTAGCTTGTCGTATGTTTCCCCAGTAAGACTCTATGTTGCCTCCCATTATGACTCTAGTGCCCATTGGATAATGCATTGGTTTTTGGGAGATCTTGGGTTCATTTTTTACTTCCTTTGCAGTCATTGACCCCAGTTAGAATCAGTTGTGCAATTGTTTCACCATACTAAGTATTGGTTCTATCTTATATCTCCTCTTAAACTATTGTAAAAGACTTAGCAGAACAGTAGTTGAAGTCATCATATAGTGATCCATTATGTACAATGTGAGTCATATGGGTACAAAGTGGAGAGTGTCACCACTCTATACATTTATGGGTGTCTCATACACTATGAAGTGGCAAGCATGTGCAGGTTGAGGTGAGTCCTACGAGGCATTGTTGTATACTATGAAGGAGTCATACAAGAAATATCACCCACCAGTACATCACATATTGCATTGGACTACCAGGTTCAATTATTCTTATGTGCACAATAGATCAAGCAATTTTAAAAAGAAAAAGACCCTTCACCCTTTTTTCTAGTAAAAAACTAGCATAATTGTTCATGATTTTCTTGATATTGGATTTGTCTAAAAATGAAAAATACTTCTTGGGCTTTGAGGTCAGGCTGAAGTTTTATGTAGTTTCAAACAAACAAAAGTCTCTCAAAAGAAGAAATCCCAGTTCGTGGCCAAGGAAGAAATTAGAGGATGGAACCTGGTTTCATGCGCATGGATTTTATTCGTAGCCATGGACTCGCAGATCTACAACAGAGTAAGTTCTCCCTAACTATGCTTTCTTAATCATCATTGAGATTTTGAGTAGAAGATTTTGACAAGGAAAAAGTGGATCCAAGGTACAGAACTGTATATTCATTTTGTATTAAGAAGCTTCAGATAATGAGTAACCTTCAGTTCCTTAACTGTGGGAGAATGCATGCAAAATGGGGAGCCAAAATGCTTCAAATTAATATGATATGCTTCAAACAAACTTTGAAAAATATAATGTTACATTCTTCCTTACTGAAATTTAAAGGCATCTATCGGTTCATTGGAAGAAACAGAAGTTTCAAGCTTAAAAAATGACAAACTAGGGCACGCCCACGGCTTCCACTGTTATAGCAAGTCATTCTTCTTAAATACTCCACCAATCGATCTTAGCTCAGAAAGAAAATGGATGAATGAAGACAAGAGAAACTTACAAAGAGGACCAATCAATCTTAGCGTTTCACAGTGAGGACCGATCTTTGGCGTTCAAAGGGCGAAAACCATTTTTGCAAGAAGCTCCTGCGCGTGGGAAATTTCATGACAATGAAATGCGAAAGCCCTTTTTGAGTTTTGCATTATAAGCCCGTGTTGGTCGAAATTTCAACCAACACGGGAATGGATTTAAGAAAAAAGATGTTTTCCTTTCAGATTTTGACTAATGTAAAACATTTTAATGGATGGTCGAAAAATAGGGTCAAATGTACATGTGCAAGAACATGACTGTCATCATCCTTGAATAGTCATTTACAAAGAGCATTATGTATTTGTCACCTTTGTAGCTTTGTACTTTAATAGGACCACACAAATCAGTATGAACTAGATCTAATACTTCATTAGAAGTATAAGTCTTGCTTTTGAAAGTTGACTTGGTCATCTTCCCTAGTTGGCATTGTTTGCACATGCTATTATCAGGTTTCTTCAACTTTGGTAGACCTCTAACTTTCTTCATCTTGCTAGTGCTTATCAGATTGTCAAAATTTACATGACATAGCCTCTTGTGCCATAACCATACATCATCAATTTGAACAATGATATAAGAGGCACATTCCATGTCTAAGTAAAACAAATTACTCCTAGTCTAGTCACCTTTTCCTATTAGACTTCCTTGAGAATCATAGATCTTAGCAATTCCATTTCCAAATTCAACCTTGTATCCTATATTGCCTAACTGTGAGATACTTAGCAAGTTATAATTTAGGCCTTCAACATAGTATACATTATCACATGATATCCTTTCAGTAAGCTTGATACTACCTTTCCCTTTGATCTGACATGGTGCATTGTTACCAAATCTAACATTATTTCCTTCATATTGAGTAAAGGTAATGAAATTACTTTTGTCTCCAGTCATCTAATGAGAGCATCCGCTGTCTATGATCCAGTTATCATTCTTGTTCATGCAAGTTACTAGGGAAGTTGTTTTATCTTCATCTCATTCATCTTTCATAGCCACATAGACTATTTCATCATCATTCTTGTCAGAGTCTTCTTCAACAATGTAGCATCCTTTTCCTTTACCTCTGTAGTCCTTGTTGTCCTCTTTCTTGTTCTTGAAGTTGCCTCCATCCTTGTAATTATTCTTTTGTGTGCATTTGGCTGCAATGTGACCAACTTCATTACAATTAAAACAAATGATTGGTAGCTTACCTTTGAATTTTCCTCTTCCTTTGTGAAATCTTCTTGCTAGTAATGCTCCAATTGGTCTACATCATCTTCATCAGTGTTGCTCTCACTAGATACATACTTTCCTTTTCCACTCTTTTTCTTTGTTTGAACCTCCTCATTGTCTTTTATTGTCATGTTGGCTTTGAATGTAGATTCAAAGTTTTCTGGATTGTAGTTGTCAAAGTTGGATAGCTCAAAGGCAATGAGTCTTCCAATTATTCCTTCAAATGACAACGTGTTTCCTGGTACACACCTTAGCTCTTGGATGGCTAATACTCTTATAGCATAGATAGGAAGAAAAGTTCTTAGGTATTTGCTACATACTATTTCTTCTGCTAATTGTCCTCCTAGGCTTCTTATGGATCTTACTACTTCTTTCATCCTTGCACCGTAATGAGCAGCATTCACTCCTTCCCATTTCATGTCATCTAACTTTCCTCTTAGGCTCTCTCTTTTGGGTCTCTTGAGATTATCATCTCCTCCATAGATTCTTGACAATGTTTCCCACATCTGATGTGCAGTATCACATCCTTTGATGTCATCATACTCGGCATAGCTTAGTGCTGAAGCAATATCTAACATTGTTTGATTGTGCTCCTTCTTGCTCATGTCATCTATAGTGAGAGGTCTTCCGGGGTATACATGATCAACTATGATTGAGGTCTATGCATAGTCACCTATTGATCTGAGGTGTAGCTTCATCAGACTTTGCTATGCAACAAAGTTGTCTTTGTTTAGCTTGGGAACTTCTCTCTTGGACATCTTGATCTTCCTGCTACTAGTACCTTGAAACAAATCAACAGTCTACTCTGATACCAATTGTTAGAATTTTTTAGAATAAGTGAGAGGGAGGGGGGGGGGGGGGGGGGGGGGGGTGAATCAGTTATCCAAGGTCCAATGATGTCTAATTGAAACTTTCTGTCAAATCCTTAATGGCACATAACTTAAATTATCATGCACGCAATTAGAGATTGAACATCCATAAAAGATAACATGCATCACACCATAACACTAAGGATTTTGATGACCCAAAAACCCTCCAAGAATAAGAAGGTAAAACTAGGGTGGGGATGATACCCACAAATTAATTGCTTAATTGATTTCAACCACTTCTAATGGTATACCCTATTAAAGGCTACAAAAAATTGCTAAATGTGACCCTGTTAAAGGATTTCTACACCCTATTAGAAGTGTGCCTTGTTAGAGGACTTAAGAACATTCAACTTGGAATGCCACCTTGTTAAAGGATTTACATAGAGCTATTAGGCTCACCAAAGTCCATGGGATTTATAGTCACCTTATCAAAAGAATATTTCATCCCTCTCTAAGGAACTCCTATCCTCCGCCTAAGGATCTATTTATCCTTCTCCTAAGGATCTCTTTATCCTTCACCTGGGGATCTTCTATCCTTTTCTTGAGGCTTATCCACCTATCTGTTAAACTAACCTAGCAATGTAGGATTTCAATATCTAATACAATGATAAGAAAGTATTAGAAGGGTTTTGACCTGATACAGATTGCAACCCTAACTGTGCCGATTTTAGATCACTCTTTAGTTCTTTTCTTTTCTTAGCTTTCCTCCCTTGTAGTATTGATAACTTGTTCACCCTTCAAGATCTGTCTCCTTGAGTTCTTCCACTAATTATGCCAATGTACTCTATGGTCACTTGATCAACTCAGAGTCTTGATGCTTTGTTCTTACTCCTCTTGGCTTCTTTGCATGACCATACTTTATGACTAACTCCCTCTTATGCATGCACATGATCTCTAACCTATAACTCCTTATATAGAAGTTCTATTCTTTGTTTCCCACTCAAATCTTAATCTAATCTTGAGAAAATGGTATTGTTTTCCCTCCAAATTGCTTCTTCTAGAAATTTCATGATGAATCCATTTGCATTCGCCTTGAAATGATTTGCATGATTTATATGAAATTTTGTGACATCTACTCATCATCCTTATCATCCAACTAATTCAAAAAATTTGATGTAACAGACTTATCGTTAGTGATCTAGCGAATCTTTGACTTAACAAATAATGTAGCAACTCGACATCATTGATTTATTGATGCTCAGCTCCTTCTGTGTTACTTGGCTTCTACTGTTATTTCACTAGCACTCAGCACCTATAGCAATTTTTTTTTTGCTCAGCACTTGAAGACTTACTCGACATCCATTATGTTTTTCTACTACTCAGTGTATATGAGCAATGTTAGTATGATAATAGAAACCAAATTTAAATAAAGCTTCTACAAACTAAACAAAATTCATAAACTTCAAGATAGACTAAGATAAGCTCTCAATTGAGAATATGAGCCAGGACTCTCTCAATAAGAAGCTCTCTTGTTGAGTGGCTTTGTCTAAATAGATAGGATGTATGCTCCATCTTATGTTTCAAAAATGGCTTCAAATAGAGTTGGAATTGGGGTGTGAGTGTATGGTTTGGATGTAAAATGGCTTCTTAAAATGGCATTATGACTTTACTTCATGGATTGTGTTATTTTGCAAAGGGGAAGGATCCAATTTATAGGCAAGAGGCTTGAGGGATTTAGGGCTAAGATGCTAGGATGGGAAAAAGCTCATGGAGGGCTCAGATTGCATGTGAAGAGAACACATGGATTGTGCTTCCTTACAGCCAATCAGGGAGTGACACATATCACAGGGTGAGAGGATGGAGGAAAGGGGAAGGATGAGTCAACAAAGGAGGCTCAATGGGATAAAATCTTCATAAAGACCTTCATAATGGCTTGTAAGAGCAATAAAAGGGCTTGGAAGAGTCATTTATGGCCTAGTGGACTTCATAAAGTTTTATGATTGAGATATTTTGAGAGAGATGAGAGCAATTTCGACTTGGGCTTGATTAGGAGGGTTTTAAGCTTGCTTAGGCTTCTGCAAATGATTAGATGATGGATTAGGATGGTTTAGGATTAGCTTAGGGATAGGCAAGTGGATGACATTTAATGAGGGTGGGTGAAGGAGGAGATATTTGTTAACTTTGGCTTGGGTTAGTAAGTTTTAACCCATGTTTAGGGAATGTGACAAGGTTAGGAGGGGATTAGGATTAGGTTTAAAGACATCTTCTAGAAGAGTCTAGACTTTGGATGAGGATAAAGACTTTCTAGAATAGTCTAAAACTTCCTAGGATGAGGATGAAGACTTTCTAGAAGAGTCTAGAACTTCTTTGGATGAGGATAAATTAGATTTTTAGGAAATAAATAAAGTTTTATTTATTTCAAGGGTTTGGGTTGAGGAGATATTTATTAAAACTTTTTTAACAAACATGAGAATTAATATTTTATCTTAATTAAATATTTTGAGTTGGGATTAGGGGTAGGAAATGATGGGATTAGCCTTTAATCAAAATTAAAGAAGGATTAGAAGATTTTGGAAGAGGTTAGTGGTCTTAAGGAAATTGGCCAAGTTTTAGGCAAAAAATAATTTTTTTATTTATTTTGGGTTTTTTGGTCAATTTATTAATTAAATAATTAATAAATAAGGAAATAATGTTTAAATAAGATTTAAACATTTTTGGGAGGGATTCCTTAATTAAATATTTTTAATTAAGATAAAGGGATTTAATGGCATAAAAATAAATAAATAAATAAATTAATTAATAAACGGTGATCTCATCAGGAATTTTTCAAAAAATAAAAATACTTTATTTTCTAAAGGTTTTTAGGTGTCTAAATTTTGCCCCTCTTTGATGTGATGCTGCAAGTGGCATGGCATCAAAGATAAGAAAATAAGATGCCCAAGGCTAGAGCAGAAGAGGAGAGAATGGACTGCAAGATGCCCCCTCAAGAAGGTGGTAGGGAGAGAAAGCGAGGCTCAACAACTTCTTGAAAAGTACAAGAATCTGAGATGAGCAAGAAGACTCAGATTGGCTTAAGAGAAGAGGTTTATTTAGCTCAAACTCTCACTATGGGAGAATGATACAGGGAGAATTAGAGGCACAAGAGGAAGCAATCTTAAGATCTCAAGGATTGCAGAGGATGAAGGAGCAGAGCGCTATAAAAAGGAATCCAGGATAGGGAGATGGATGATGGGATTAAAAAGCTGATGCAATAGGATTTCAAAGAGTCAGATTAGCGGAAGATGGGTTTCAGAGATCCCTAGGACTAGGATTGTGGATCTCGAAAGATGAGGCTTGGTGGATTGATTTGGATTGGTGGATCTCTAAGACTAGGATTATGGATCTCTAAAGCTAAGAGTAATGATTGATTATGAAAGATACGGTTGCATAAGCTGGGGTAGGAGAGACAAATGTTGGATATGGATGGGGGATAATGGAGATGAAGAGATTCCATTGAAGCTTTTTGAGAAGGGGGATACTTCAAAGAGAAGTACCACCATGTAGTTGAGCACTAGATTTGCTATAGGACTGTTGGTTAATTGCCAAGGTTACCAAGAACATCAAGGTTGTGTCACCAACCATCCAAAGGACTGATAGACTAACTTGAAATAAACACACAAGGATTGCCCCAGCATCACACATGAAACCCGGAGGAAACAGTGTGGAACCGACACTGGGTAACCCACAAGCAAAAAAGAAACAAATGAAAGACTTGATCAAAATTGTACACTCTGATTGCCCCATTCGCAGTATACCATGATACGAAAGATTGTGGCAAACTTGAGGAGGGAACAAGGAGATTGCTTGGAAAAGATATTTCAAGACCCAACAAGGAAGAGTCCAAATCAAAAGAAATTGAAAATCCAAAAGAGAACCATTTGCCAATGAGATGGGTAGGACAAGGTACTAACAGACCAAGATCAGACATGAGGAAAGCTATATCTTGCAAGGACCTATCAGAGAGCACCTAAGCTGGTGGATTTGGATGAGTGATGCATCTGGCAAGCTGAACTAAGAAAGATAACACTTTGGTGACAAGAGATCTAGCTAAAGGATGCATTGGAATAGCTAAACAAGATGTGCGATGTGTACAAGATGTTGATCAAGGAGGAACTGACACAAAAGCTGGATAGATACAATGGTACTAAGCTAAAGAGGATGTACAAGCTGACGGACCAAGATATTTACAAGCTGAAGCTGACCAAGATAGTTACAAGCAGGAAAAAGCTCTGGATGATAGGATAGTGGGATGGTTCGATGTTGTGCAAGATGTGAAAGCTAAGGGTGGGGTGATAGCGAAAGATATGGATTTGGCAGGATGCATCCAATGATGATGAGAGATTTTGTGACCAAGGATAGCTAGAGGAGCAGGATGAGATGGCTAGATAGGATGGTAGATAGCTAGGATTATGATGGATATAAAGAGATGACATTGGGTTAGCATGAGGATAGCCTAGAGCTAGATACCAATGACAAGGGAGGATGGACAAGACAAGATCTCCAAGGAATATAGTGCCCCCAATCAGAAGATAACAAGCAGAAGGAGATCTTATGATGGATGTGATAGGATTGAAGCTAGGATGGAAAGAGCTGAAGGGGCTAGGGAGATGGATGATAGCTGGGATGGTTGGCTGAAGCTGCAGGAGATAAGTGGATGTTGTGAGATGGAAGATGGAGGGTGGAGGATAGGTGGATAGATTGGAAGATGGAGTTGGATGTCAAGAGATGACCAAAAGCATGAGGGTGATAGGTTAAGCTGGGGATGGCAGGATTACGCATGATGCTTGTTTGCCAAGTTTTCATCATGGTACTTGTCCAAGGTTCTTGAATTGCCAAGTTTTCACTAGTGGATGCTTTATTTTTCTTTACTTTTTTTTTTTGACTTTTTGACTTTGGACTTAGCTGGAATGATTTTGGCTTTATTCAGCTATTTTTGGCTCATAGATGTTGGTAGGATGGATGAAAAAAGATTGGATTGAACAAGTGGAATGGTGGGTGGGAGTTTGACAGATAATGGATGCAAAGGCATAAGGCTTGTGGGTAAATGGATGAGGAAAATGGAAAGATCATCATTGGCACACACCTTGAGAGGTGATAAAGTAGTGGGAAAGATGGTTTTGAGCGAGGTTGAGGAGAAAATGGAGGAAGAGAAAGATAAGGACTAAAAGTAGAGTTGGAAGATGGAGGATGGGAAATTTAGGATAAGAAGCATATGGATTAAAAGTGGATTGGGGGGATGAAGGATGCTTATATGGGGATTTGGATGAAGGATGGATGGATGAGGCTTTTTGAGTAGCATGAATGGATGCCAATTGAGATTTTTTTTGAGATGCATTTCTTTAATGAGCATCTTGGGTATCCACATGATTTTTGACTTTTTTAGCTTGGGCATTTGTGGCCTCTTGACTTTTTCTTTGATTGGGATTAAATGTTTCTTGTTTTGAACATGTATTTTAGAAGGGACATGTTGAGACTTGGATTTTTGTGGATTTTTGGATTTATGCTTCTGTATTTTGGCATCCAATATGCTTCTATTAGCCATGGGATGGGAAAAAGAGCATGGAGGAAATGGAGGGATAATTGATGGAGTGATAGGGTTTAAAGGTTGGAAGGGATTCAAGGGTGAGTGCCTGTGATGATCTAGCTGGTGGATTTGAGGGGATGGAAGGATAGATTGGAACATAGGATATGGATGGAGGGAAGGCAGGATATGGGCCCAAAATAGATGGAAATGGGGAAGGTGTAGGTCCCAAAATAGATGGAGGGGATAAAGGATTCATATTAGGTATGTAAGGAACCAAAATGGATGGAAAGGGTGTGGGATTTAGATAAGGGATATATGGACTCAAAATGGAGGGTTGGAGATAAGGAGTAGGATGAGGGCCAAAAATAGATGTGGAATAAGATGGATGGGAACTTTGGGGTGGAGATGGAAGGACTTGGGACCATGCAGGAATAGCGGGCATACCAACATCTAGAAATACATTTTCATTTCTTTTTTCAATATGATGTTCATTATTTGGAACACAAGATGTGAGTCCATTACTAGCTAAAGGAGTTGGAGCTTTGGATATGATAATTAGTTCTTTTTCGATGGATCTATCATCATGGATTATGGGAGATGTATGATCATGAAGCAAAGGAGATGGGAGGATAGGATCTTGAGTTGGGTGGGCTGAGGGAAAGGGATCTTGAGATGGAGTAAGTAAGATGGTAGGATTTAGATATGGAGAGGATGGTAAAAGTGGATCATGTAGGGGAATAAGTGGGATGATGAGATCTAATGTTCTATCGGAGGATATTTCAACATGCTTTTGGATAAGATCTTGACAGGAATGGATGGGAGTGGATGCATGAGGTTCATTATATGGGATTTGGATAATGCTTGGAGGAGGAGATGTGGATGGGATTTGGAGCGATTCGATGGATGGTGGGAATATGATGCTTGCAGGAAGTGGAAGGATTTTAAGCAACTTGATGGATGGTATGGGGATGATAGCTATGGGAGATGGGGGTGATATTATAGATGGGGAAGCTTCATCACTGACTACTTCACATGGTTGGATTAGCTGACATGGCTTATCGACTATTGGAGGTGGCTTCTCTTGTATTTCCTCTAGGAGATTCCTTGGAGACTCGTGTGTCAGAGGTGGAGGTGGTAAATTGATAGGAATAGCTGGTGTGATGAGGGTGGAAGATTGGAAGCTTGGTTGATTGGGTGATGGAGGAGAAGCTAGGATATCAGATGGCATGACTAGATAGTTTGGAATAACTCTTGGATTTTGGGGGATGGTTGGTGGAAGGCCTCTAAGGCTTTCAATATACCCATCATAGTCAACAAGATTTTCATCATCATTGGAATAGGAGGTGGTGGGAGAAAGGATAATATGATCGAACACATCGTGATAGGTTTGGGATTTCATGTTTTGATGATGAGTCGGATGGGGATGGGGTCTTGCATATGGATGAACATGGAAGCTCATGGTTGGATTTGGATTAAGTGCAGATTTTGGATTGGCTAATGAAAGATTTCCTAGGGAGAGTCAAAGCTGTATGACAGACCTAAGGAGGATTGGCTAGAGATTTTTGGCTTTCCTGTGGATGGAAGACTTCAAGGGCATGCTGTAAAAAAGTGAGAGTTTTGCTTTCCTATGTGCTGGATTGGTGGAGATTGTGTCAACTTAAGGATAGACTAATGATCCTATGGGCATGACACGAGATTGACCACTTGTGGATCCCAACCTTTAGCTCAAGGTGATGAGGGATAACAAGTGACAAAGATCTATCAAAGGGATAACCTTGGTGAGGCTGGTGGATTGGTCAGATTGATTGGATAGAAAATTCTAGCAGAATGACAACAACACTCTAAAGGCTTGGGTGTGATTTTGGATTGGGTTGCTAGCTGGCTAGGGGGGATGATTTGGAGAGACTTTGGATTTGCGATTGTTCTAAAGCAAGGAACTGGATAGATTCGGTTGCAATGGGGGAGCTTGGATGATTTTCTGATGAGGAAATGACTACACTAAGTATGCCTTGAGTTAGGAGATTTCTACTTTTTTTGGGATTTTGACCAAAGTTGGCAAACATTCATTCAAAAGCTATGAACAAACAAGAAGACAAAATTTTGGAGCAAGCACGTCAAACACACCAACATCCTAGGAAGCTTTCTACAAGGATGAAATTTTTTATAGCTAGGGAGTCCTCGATATACGCAAGGTACGTGAGGCCAAAATCCGTAGATGAAACCAAAAAGATGTCACACAGCCAAGAGGAGCGGTAACCCACTTCTCCTCTTTCACTTCTCAAGGGTATAAAGTTCCTTGAGGCTTAGCCCAAGTGACAAAATCTTGATTCCAAGAGAGGTGTCTTTGGATTCACCTCCCAATTTTTATACTCCGTCGGAACGCTGGAGTTGAGTTCGTCCCAAGGGGTGATGAAATCCCCAAGTAAGCCTCCTAAAAAGTGTAAAACAAGACCACATACATGATCTTGGGCTTTAAAAGACACACATTCATTCTAATTGATGATTTAGATTTTTTAAGCTATGATTGAAGACACTTGTGATTATGGCATACAATGTTCATTCCAATTTGACAGCGTCGTTAGCATAATGGAAGTTGAGAGATCTTCAACATAAGAAATGCGAGCGTCATTGAAAATGCGTCCAAACCATGCAATGTTCATTGATTGTTAGGCATTCAAGATTGAGTGTGAGTTTGTTTTAAGCACCAAAACAAAGATGTGTGAAACTCGATTTGTCAAGTGCGTGCCCAGAGGCCCTCCACGTCAAGAGTTTGTTCAATTTTAATGTCCAAATGAAGTCTTACCGAGCCTAATTTGCATTCAAGAAATTTTCTAAGTTAGAAAAATTAATAAAAACACAAGTGAAGTTTGATCTTTGTGGAGCACTTAACACCCTCTTAGGTGGACCCATCCCCATAGATGGTGCTGAGATTGCAACCAATTGTTAAATTGATGGGTGATTAAAGAGGGTGAATCCAACTACAAACTTACTCAAGTGTCTTTATTAATTTTTATAACTTAGAAGATTTCAAAAATGTGGATTCTTTTTATGCCCCGAAAGATGATTATTTGATCTATGGCATTCAAGATTGGATTTGTTGTTTTAATCATGCATTCATAAAAAAACAAACTTGATTTTAATCCATGGCACTCAAGAGTGAATTTAGCAACATGCATTCAAAGACAAGTGATTTAAACATTCAAGTTTTTTCCTTTGAGCATTCAAGATTGAGATTTTGTGTGTTGTTTTAAGAACTTTGAAGTGCTTTGTTTTAACCTTAGATCATTCAAGATTGTTTTGGACTCAAAAGTGAAAATGACTTTTTGGACTTTGGTTTTCATTCAAGATTTTGTGTTCTAGTTTGCATATTTTAAGCCCAAAAATGATATTCCTAGATTGTTTTGATGCATGAAAAACTTAAGAAACATTCAAGATTTTGCAACAAGACATTTGTTTGGAACAAATAACAAAGCTTTTAGGACAATTTTTGGCAACCATTTAGGAATCTTAGTTTTCATGAGATTTTTAAAAGAACTTTAAAATATTTGCAAATGAGGTTCATTTTATCCTTGATTGATGCTTTGAGTTTGATTTAGATTTTAGTGTGCACTTAGTGTTGATTTTGAACCTTTTGAAATGGAAAATTGAAGTTCTTTTTAAATTCCCAAAAATGAAGTGTTCCTAACTTTGCATGAATGCATCTAAAACCTTGATGTTGCAAGGATGCAAATGATTGGATTGGTTTAGTTTCACTTGATAAATTTTTTTTTCTTTTTTGCAAATTTTTAATTTTTTAATGGACTTAAGTATGATTTGGGGGTTCATTTTAAGCACTAAAAAGAAGTGTGTATGATTTTGCTTCCTTAAAAAAAAATGGCCAAGATCTCCCACAAGAAGAAGAAGAAGAAGTAGATGGAATAAGAAGAATATAGACAAGAAAAGGAAGAAGAATTTCAAGTGCTTTGTCCACCTATAAGCTTGAAAAATCTGCAAATACTATGAGATAGACTATGAGTTCCTTTGTCTTCTTCATGCTCATGTGGACCTACAAAACCAATTTATACAATCCTACCAATCACAAAAATAAGCAAAATTAGCCCAAATTAGCAAATGACATACAAAACTTGACTAAAAGAGCTAATGAAAATGACCCATGCGGGGTCCCACCGGGCGTGCCAAAATGTATATGAGCAATGTTAGTATGCTAATAGAAACCAAATTTAAATAAAGCTTCTACAAACTAAACAAAATTCATAAACTTCAAGATAGACTAAGATGAGCTCTCAATTGAGAATATGAGTCATTAATGGACTCTCTCAATAAGAAGCTCTCTTGTTGAGTGGCTTTGTCTAAATAGATAGGATGTATGCTCAAGCTTATGCTTCAAAAATGGCTTCAAATGGAGTTGGAATTTGGGTGTGAGTGTATGGTTTGGATGTAAAATGGCTTCTTAAAATGGCATTATGACTTTACTTCATGGATTGTGTTATTTTGCAAAGGGGAAGGATCCAATTTATAGGAAAGAGGCTTGAGGGATTGAGGGCTAAGATGCAAGGATGGGAAAAAGCTCATGGAGGGCTCAGATTGCATGAGAAGAGAGCACATGGATTGTGCTTCCTTACAACCAATCAGGGAGTGACACATGTCACAGGGTGAGAGGATGGAGGAAAGGGGAAGGATGAGTCAACAAAGGAGGCTAAATGGGATAAAATCTTCATAAAGACCCTCATAATGGCTTGTAAGAGCAATAAAAGGGCTTGGAAGAGTCATTTATGGCCTAGTGGACTTCATAAAGTTTTATGGTTGAGATATTTTGAGGGAAATCACAGCAATTTCGACTTGGTCTTGATTAGGAGGGTTTTAAGCTTGCTTAGCCTTGTGCAAATGATTAGAGGATGGATTAAGATGGTTTAGGATTAGCTTAGGGATAGGTAAGTGGATGACATTTAATGAGGGAGGGTGAAGGAGGAGATATTTGTTAAACTTTGGCTTGGGTTAGTAAGTTTTAAGCCATGTTTAGGGAATTTCGACAAGGTTAGGAGGGGATTAGGATTAGGTTTAAAGACATCTTCTAGAAGAGTCTAGACTTTGGATGAGGATAAAGACTTTATAGAATAGTCTAGAACTTCCTAGGATGAGGATGAAGACTTTCTAGAAGAGTCTAGAACTTCTTAGGATGAGGATAAATTAGATTTTTAGGAAATAAATAAAGTTTTATTTATTTCACGGGTTTGGGTTGAGGAGATATTTATTAAAACTTTTTTAATAAACATGAGAATTAATATTTAATCTTAATTAAATATTTTGAGTTGGGATTAGCGGTAGGAAATGTTGGGATTAGCCTTTAATCAAAATTAAAGAAGGATTAGAAGATTTTGGAAGAGGTTAGTGGTCTTAAGGAAATTGGCCAAGTTTTAGGCAAAAAATAATTTATTTATTTATTTTGGGTTTTTTGGTCAATTTATTAATTAAATAATTAATAAATAAGGAAATAATGTTTAAATAAGATTTAAACATTTTTGGGAGGGATTCGTTAATTAAATATTTTTAATTAAGATAAAGGGATTTAATGGCATAAAAATAAATTAATTAATTAAATAATTAATTAATTAATAAATGATGATGTCATCAGGATTTTTTCAGAAAATAAAAATACATTATTTTCTAAAGGTTTTTATGTGTCTACACTCGGCACCTAAAAGATTCTGCGGTACTCGGCATCTGAATAATCACTCAGCTTACACTGAAGTTGAACTTGCTCAGCTTCAACTAGGAATCTGCTCGGCTCAAACTAGCTTGCTCAGCTCTCTCCAAAGAACTTAGTTAGGCTTTACAAATGATTTAGTTAAACCTTACATCTTTGTTGTGTCTTAGTGTGTCCATCTTCTTAGAGTATGTCATCAGTACATTATTTCATCAATATCTTAGCTGATCCTTATACTTCATTACAACATCATATCTAGGTACTTTAGTTACATCTTATTGATTGCCACCTCCTTGTCAATTAACCAATTGATAGTATTTGGATCATTAAACCAATTGTCATTCCTGCAAGTAGCAAGTTTGACATCAATGACAAAACAATGATTGAAAACATTCTTTACCAGTTCCATTAATCTTCATTCATGATCTTTTCAATCATTTCCAACATAAATTTTGGCATGAACACATTTTTAAGGTGATAGCTAGTTCATTTGATGATATAATATCTATTGACAATGGGATGGCTACAAGGTCAAAACTTCATTGTGCCTAGATCTATGTGAAAGTTGCTTATTTGAAAAATCTACCCCATAAAGTGGAATTAAAGTTAAAACTTTGAAAAAGGATGCAAGAAATAGTCTTTGAGGACCTCCCTAATGCCTATTTTATCCATAAACAATAGGGCCATAGGCTAAAAATTGTTTGATGAAAATAAAAAATAAACCAAAGACGGTGAATGGGAAAAAAATAGGGAACCGAAACAAAAAAGAGTATGAAAACCTAAAACCATTTTCAAAGAGATGAGTAAAATGAAAATTTCTCATGATTTTCCAAATGAGGAGAAGGTATTGGAAGAAAAGGAGATATCCTAGAATAATGAAGTCTCTAGGAGCAAGGAAAATGAGGAATGTGAAGATTCTATGAACCAGATGGTTATCTATCAAAACAAAGATCCCAAAGAGTAAGGTTTTGTAGATTTAGAGGAGACAGAGGAAAGATAAATCCTTGAAGAAAGAAGTGGTCAACTAGACGAGTTGGAAGTTTTGGGAGAGCCTCTACAGGAAGTCCTCCAAATCCTTTCAAGATCCTCAAGACAAGAGCTTTTAAATCTTGATGATGTTCATGAGCCAAAATGCTTGGATTTGATTTCTGTCAAGATAGAATCTAAACAAAAACTAGATGAAAGAAAGAAAATAGAGAAGAAATCTAATCGTAACCTAACATCTTCATGAGTGGAAACCCAAAGAAGTATGCTAGAAATCAGCTCTCTCAAATTGAAACCAAATGTTGGAACTCCAAAGAAACCTGGTAGGAAAACTACTACGAATACAAGAGAAAGTGAAAGGTTACAAAATATTGCTAATGGAAAATAGGAAACTATTCTAGATTTTACTCTCAAAAAGTTACTATGAAAGTGATCTCCTAGAATATTAGAGGGATGAACCATATTCACAAACTTGCTATTGTTTGTAACTTTGTAAGAGAGCAAAAACCTAATATTTCAGTGCATCAGGAAACTAAAATGGGAAAAGAAAAAGTAGAAAAGTTTAAATCTTTTAATAATTATTGTATTATGAAAAATAGTTTTGAAGGTGCTTCTAGAGGAACAATGATCTTGTGGAAATAGTTTTTAATCTCTAGTAATTTGATTGAGTCCAATAAACTTTTATTGGTGGTTAAGTTAAAGAGTAATGCCCAAAATAACTATTGGTGTATAGTCAATGTCTATGTGCCCAATAACAAGAACTCTAGAATTTTTTTTTAGTCTTTATCTAAGACAAAGAGTGTTGACTATAATCGCATATGACTTTTCTTGGGGGATTTTAATGTTCCTCTTTATGAGCATGAAGAAAGAAGATGCAAATGCTAGTGAACTAGAAGGGAGATTGGATCAAGATTATGGATTTTATAAATGAGGGATTAATGGACTTAGATCTTCATGGGATTGAGTTTACCTAGAGTAACAAAAGAGTGGAGAAATGAAAGCATCCAAGGTCAGTTGGATAGAGTCTTAATATCTCTAGATTGGACTAAAGATTTTGTGTGTAAGATGAAGGCTATCCAGAAGATAGCTTATGACTTTTTTTTCTTTTATTTATGGTAGAGGTTAGTAAAATCAAAAAAATTCCCCATTTAGATTTGAGAAAATTTGGACGTAGCATCCACAGTTTGAGGATCAGCTTGTGGAATGATGGAACATAAACATTGAAGGAATGGCCTTATACTATGAGGCTTCAAAACTTAGACATGTTAGAAAGAAAGTTAGAGAATGGAATAAAAGGCATTTTGGGAATATCTTTGAGAGCAAATCTTCTATTAAGGATGAACTTGAAATTATCAAAGATGAAACCCAATACAAGGGATACTCGATGGAGTTGGTGAAGAATGAAAATGAAAAACTAGTGGAGTATCATGACATAATATCTAAAGAAGAGACCTATTGGAGACAATGGTCTAGATTTATTTGGCTTGAGGAAGAAGATAGGAATACAAAAAAAAATCATCTATCCACTCTAAAACATAGCTAAAAGTTGTATTACTAGTATTACTAAAGGAAGACTTCAAATTACTAATGATTAAGAAATTTCTAATGAAATGGTTTCCTTTTTTCCAACTTTGTTGTCCTCAAACCTTGATATTGACCAATCTAAATATGTCACATTACTAGATGCTATTCCTTCCTTGGTCTCTGAGGAGCAGAATAAAAAATGTTGTGTGCTTTCCCTAAAGGATAGGAAATCTAGAAAGTTTTTTGTTCACTTGAAGGAGACAAATCCCTAGGGTTGAATTGTTTCCCTATGCTTTTCTTTCAGAAAGAGTGGAAATTAGTTGGAAAAGATGTCTATGATGCTATAAAAGAGTTCTCTGGAGCTAAAAAAATGTTGAAGGAAATTAACTCTAGCTTCCTATGTCTGATTTTGAAGAATATTGAAGTTGATTCTCCAAATAGTTCAAACCTATTAGTCTCTACAAATCTATTTATAAAAATCATCTCAAAAGTCCTCACTTTGAGATTGCTAAACATTCTTCTAGTTTTGACATTTAAGCAACAAAATGGTTTTATTCTTTGTAGAAAAATTCTTAACTCCATTATTTTTATGCATCAAAATATCCATTCCTTATCTCTTTCTAAAAATCATGGTTTTATTATGAAAGTTGATATAGCCAAAGCACATGATAGAGTAGAATGGTCCTTTCTCCAAAACATCCTTATGTCTTTTGGCTTTAGTGTCAATGTAATTAAGCTTATTATGCAGATGGTTTCTACTAATTTTGTTGTTGTGGTAGTCAATGGGAGATCTACTAAATGTTTTAAGCCCTTTAGGGGTTTGAGGCAGGGTGACCCCTTATCTCCAACTATTTTTTCTATGATGGTTGACTATTTGGGGAGATATATTGGGAAGATGGTTTCTAAAGGGGAAATTCAAGGTTTGAGACCCTCATCTCATCCTCTTATTTGTTCTCATGAACAATTTAGAGATGATACCATTTTCCTTGGAAAAGCTAAGGGTAGAGAAGCAAAGAATCTTAAAAAGGCACTTATCTTTTGCTCTACAACTAGATAGTTGATTAATTGGAACAAGAGTTTTTTATTTTTTATTAACACTCCAACTACTAGATAGGGTAAGATTGCTAACATTCTTGGATGCTCTATAGGATTTTTTTTGTGTACCTATCTTGGATTACCTTTGGGGTTGAATCCTCTAGGGAGTTTTTGGTAGGATCTTATTAAGAAATTCAACAAGAAAATTAATGGGTGGAAAGGTAATTTACTGAGTCAAGCTAGTAAAGTTACTCTCCTCAAAGCCTATCTTCAAAGTATTCCTACATATGCTTTGAGCCTTTTTAGGATCACAACAAATTTTTTTGATGCAATTGACAAAATTCAAAGGAACTTCCTTTGGTTTGGTATAGAGGAAAAGAAGAAATGGCATTAATTTTTTGGGGTAAGATTTGTAAGCCTAAACTAGAGGGGGTTTGGGTATAAAATCTTCCAAAAGTATGAATAAAGATTTATTAGCTAAATAGGGTTGCAAAGTCTACGACGATAAACAAGAATGGAGCTTTATCTAGAAACATAAGTACCTTTATGAGGCTTCTTCCTTTTTTGATTTTCTTTCCTACCTAGTTGTTCCTTCTTCTCCTGCAATCTAGAATGTGGTTTAGGGAGCTAAACATATTTTAAAGAAAGGCTGAAAATGGAAAGTAGGTAATGGGAGCAAGTTTAGGTTTTGGGATGATGAATGGCTTCTAGATCATCATCTGATTGAAGATTTTGATGATAGGAGTTTTGTAGATAGATGTAAACAAGTTTTTGGTGAATATGTGGAGAATTATTGGGCTCAAAGTAAATGGGTCAATATTGATGACATTAATTAGGATTTTTCTAGTATCAAGTTGGCCCTAAATACTACTTTGGTTTGGGGGATTGAACCAAGAGGATGCTTCAAGGTCTCTTCTATGTTCAAACCAGAGGATAGAGGAAATACTTCTTTGTGGGAAAAATCATGAATTAAAGGGCTTACTCCAAAAATCAATGTCTTTTTTTGAACTTTCCTTCAAAAACAAGTCTTAACTCTAGATAATTTGCAAAAGAGAGGATTCTACTTGGTGAGCATATGTTGTCTCTGTAAGGACTTTGAAGATAAGAACCACCTTTTTTAAAAAAGGTTTGTTTTAGGTAGACTGTTTGGAGCTATCTTCTAAAATGCTAGAATTTAGACTATGTTCAACACAAAGAAATTGATCTATGCTTTTAGGGATGGACTTATCCTACCAAGAATGATGATATTGGTTTTCTTTGGAAGATTTATCTACCTCATCTCTAGTGGGTATCTAGAAGGAGAGGAATAATAGAATTTTCAAAAATAAGGAGACTCCTCATTAGGTTTTAGATCATAATATAATTAGACCTATAAAAGAGAATTTCAAATCTCAAAGGAAACTGTCTAATGAGTTTCAAATAAGTAATCCTATGAATGAAAAAGGTACTACAACAAGAAAAAAGGATTAGAGATAGAATGTTAAGTAGATATCTCCACCTATGGGCTAGATTAAAGGTAATTTTGATGGCTTTGCTAAAGGGAACTACTGGTCATTTTTGCCTTCCTACCAAAATTGCCATATTTGAATTTAAAATGGTAACATCAGCATATTTTAAAATTTAAATAAAGTAGGAGACAAAAATATTTCATATAAAACTTCAGTTATAATTTATTTCCTAAGTGATTTCACACTTTAATATTCCATGGACCTGCACCTTACTCATTGTTAGATCCATCATCATCCACAGTGATCACTTTGTTGCTCTGCAAAGTTGCATGACCTTTGTTTCATGGGACATAGTGATGGCTCGGTGGACCCCCTTTCCTATTAAAATAGTCAGTTAATTTTCAAAGCACGTTAGCATTTTATTCATTTCTCATTGGCCACAATATGACTATGCAAGGTGTGTGGGCTAGTTCCTTCCTGAAACTTCCCCATCATTAGATCTTTCATCATCTAGGGTGGTCACCTTGTCATTGTGCAGAGTTGCACACCCATTACTTCATGCAACATAGTGACATTGTGCCATGTGTCATTGTGGGTTTGAGTTTCTTTGGTGAGTTAGATTGACATTGTGTATGGTGGAATCTTCATTGGCCAAGCCTTTGACATGTCTAGGTCTTAGGCCACATGTTCTCAGTCTATGCCTTCCACCATTTGATGCAAACATATCACTTGTGATCACTTTGTCACTATAGGAAGTTTCTTGATATTTATTCATAGTGATAAAGTGATGAGTTGATGTGTGTTAGGTGGGTCCATTCCTTTATGGGCCACAGTGTGGTGGGTTAGTGTTAGACAAGGTGGCAAAGGACTATATTTCTATTGGTTGGTGCACTGGTAGGATTGATGATTTTTTGGGAGAATTAGATGGTGGGAGATGAATGCCTCTCTCTATGTCACTATAGGAAGTTTCTTGACCTTTAGACATAGCAACATAGTGAGGATTCACCACATGTCTTGGTGGGCCCAGTTTGGTAGGTGCAATTAGGTAAACATTTTGGTTAAATCAACAATATTGTAAATCATCACAGTTCAGTTTGAGGGTGGCACAGTCAAGGTGATATGGTGGTCAAATGCATGAGGACTCCACAAGGTGGCAAAAGGAAATGATATGGTTGGTCCACATGGAGGTTTCTAGTTGCATGACTAGGTTGACCTATTGACCTCACTAATTTGTAAAGCTAGAAATGAGAAAGATAGGGTTTCTTGCATGATCTGATCTTCATGATCAATTTCAACCACTTTCTAATGAATTCTATGCCCAATGAACAAGGGAAAACACTCCACTATCTCTGGTTTTATCCATCTACTTGGTCAGAGTGATTTAGTGGCCCCATTCTATCTTTTCAAGGCTTTGTTTTGGCAAAATATTGGATTTCATTCCATTCGAGTATCAAATTTATTAATGGTTATTAGATAAGGGTAAGATTTTTTTTTAATGATTTGAATTAGTATTATTATAAATTAGTTATTTTAAATTGAATTTTTTAAACATTAGGTTTTTTTAATAAAGAATATTGAAATTTAGGTTGTTTTTAATAGAAATTGTGTTTTACAAATTAATAGGTATGGCTAACCCAAATGATGGTACTGAGGCAAGAAACAATGTTCCTTGTAATCCTCCACCAAATGATCTAGTAGCCCCTCAAAATTGTTTGCCAAATGATCCCCTACCCCCTCAACACACTCCTCAAATTGAAGATTTGATATTTGAAAATCTTGTTGAACTGAGGGTTTTGTGAACCACATATAACACCATACCTGTATTGGCTCCCATGTTATCCATGTTAAACACCATAGTGGATAATATTGAAACACTTACCAATGAACAAAATGTTGCTCTTCATTGGCATGAGAAAATGCATGCCATGTTTGATGATGGCTTGGACTATGATGAGGTTGCGGCCTTAAATATAACTAAAGATGATATAGTTAGTCTTTTTGTGGACCCAAAAACAAGTAAGCAAATAGAACACACAAATTCAAAACTATCAATTAAATGGTGCAGAAATGAGGCTATGTGTGCAAACTTTCGAGATTGTTGGTGGATGGTTTTTGATATCCCTCCACACAAAAATTTAGAGGTGCCATTCTATTTCATTAAAAATTTGTATGCTAAATTTGTTTTGCACCTCAAGGTGAACTATTGGAGCATGAGGCCTAGCATGGGTGTGATAGATGCTTTACCTAGAAGAAGAAAGCTAGCATATTTGTACCCCCTACCGATTTCCCCCCCTCCTCTAGTGCAATGTCTTGATATCATTGAAAAGGCTAGCTCTCAAAATATTAGATCCATCCATAGATTGAGTAGTCTATTGATAACCTAGGCTAGGTCAGTGTTACCTCCCAATGTTGATGATGCTGGTGCGAGTTCATCATTGGCAAGATCATCACATCTTTGTGTGCCTTATACCTACATAACTTTAAGGAATATTTGTCTAGGTTCCATAGGTGATCTTTTTGAGTATTTGTTTGTATTTGAGGAGGATACACTAGATGTGCATATAGAGGCTACACAACCTAATGTGAGAGAGGAGGGGCATGCAAAGTCATGGAATCCTTCTGTGTTGGTATCTATATACATTTTTTTGTTATGACATATGCGATTTAAAGTTAAACTTTATAATAGATTAATTTTAATTTTTAACCCATACTAACTTATGCATGTATGTGATCTTCATTCATGTTTAGTTGATGACTGAGGAGGAGCTTAGAAAGGTTGCTAATTTCATGCTCTTAGCTATTTTATTTGGCCTTGAGACATCTATAGGACATTATGTTGTGTTCTCATTATTTTTTATATTTGATATTGGGGCATATATGGTTTCTAATCTTTCCTTTCTCTTGTAGGTAGCACCTATCAATGGGGGGTAGAGTGTGGGGGATGAGGCACAACCTATTGACAAGGGAAATGTAATTAGGTTCTTTAAAGTGATTAACTATTGATTCATTCTTGTAAAATATTTTTGGTAATGAAATTTAATTGCATTCTTTATTGTATAGGGTGTGGCTACTGGTGATGAGTCTAGGCAAATTTCATGTCACAGAACCTTGGGCATTTCCATTCACAATGAGAAGCCCATTGCATGTATAATTATCATTTATTTTATATTTTTATTATTTTCATAAATAAATTCAAAATTGATTTATGTGATATTAACAACTAGTATTTTTTATCTCATAGGAAACACCTAGTGCATAGGAGGTTGGACGCTAGAGTTTTGTATCTTTGCTAATCCAGCCATTATATCTAGAGGAGGAGTCAATAGAGGTAAGTTTTAGTTTGAATTCTTGATTATTTTTTATAAATTTAGCATGCTATGAATTATAGTGTTATAGTTTAAGTTGTAGATTCATTTGACAAACATATTTGAACATCCATAGGTCACAATCAACAAGGTTCAAGCATTGCTGAGGACATATCAGAGGACTCTTGATAGGCACAGGAGGTCGATGAGAGAGGTATTTATGATGAAAGTTTAATATTGTAAATCTTCATTAAACATAAATATTGATATTATACATATTTCGATGGCATGATCACCCACATTTTGTATATGGATCTATGTAGTTTGATATATATTCACGTAATTTGTCTATGGGTACATGAATTTTGATATATATTTGTATAATTTGTCTATGGATACATGTATTTTGATATATATTTTTGTCATTTATGTGCACAGTGATATACATATTAATTTAGTATAGTATTGTTCAATTTATCATGGATCATGTGTATTTTTCATGTTTGTGGAATATCATTCTTTTTTATCATGTTTGTTATATTGAATTCAAATGAACTAATTTGTGAATATCATTTTAACAACCTTTATTATCAAATTTTGATGCAATATTTAATTTGAAATTCTATCATATATGTTTAATTTTAAATAATCTCTATAATCCCTTTACATGTCACTATGGTTCGCTTACCCAAATGCACTTAGAGCACATTGGAAATGAGATAGGTTATTGTAGGCCTTGACATGATTGTTCTTGTAGTATTTTACATTTCATTGATAGCCCTTATGAGCTCCAAGTTACGACCCTCAGAAGATCAACCTCAAAATGTACTTAAAGCACCTTAGAGACTCTTTGGTACAAGCTAGCCACGAAAAATGGGGGATCTCTGCAACTAGAACAAGCATGTCACTAAGGTTCACTGTAATGCCCTGCCAAGGGATCCAAAACATCTTAGTCCTCTCAAAGCGACTGGAAGGCAAATCAAATATAACTGATCGATGACTCAAAAATGGTTAAGTCAAGTAACTCAAATACATACACTTCAGCTTCACACAAGGAAACTAGAAAGCAATAACAACCAGTAAAAACATCCATCGTAGAGCATATCACACATCACCATGGTTGGGTTTTAAAGATCAAGACCAAATCATCATACCATCACATTCACATAACCCCGAGCCTCTGGTAACATCCTAAGACTGGTCAACACTAAACCAACCCCATAACACTCAAAGCATAAACAATATATGGAAAACATCATAGTCTCACAATTGGGTTTGATTGATAATATATATTGTCAAGTTAATGTAACGTTTCAATTTTAGTTTCAAGATATATTTCAAGTTCAAAAGATTTCTAGATAACCCTATAGGTTGACCCATTCACTTGTTCGAAAGACACTAGAATTACCCTCCCATCATGTTAAAAATAATATAATTTTACAATTTTCATCAAATAATATCCATTATTAATTAACTTTAATAAAATATTTCAATTAAATTAATTAATAATTATTGATCTAAATATTTTATATTAATATCTTCATTAATTATCAATTTATTAATATTTAACCAAAAACTATTAATAAATTACTAATTACAAAAACTATATTAAAATGCATTAATATTTAAATTGACAAATAATAATAAAATCTATAAATAAATATTATTAAATAATAATAAGTTTACATTATAAAACTTATTAACAAAGTACTATTAATAAATTTAATATTAAAATCCATTAATAAGAATTATTAAATAATAATAAAATTTATTATATAAATCATATAAATCTAATTATAATAACTTTACATTATATAACTTTTTAAAAAACATTAATAATACGTAAGCTTATAAAATTTTTAAAAAGAAACTTTAGACATATTTTAATCAATAAAAGTTTATAAAAAGCTTTACACATATCTTATGAAACTTTATAAAAAGTTTTAAGTATCTTAGTTTAGTTAAAAGTTTATAAAAACTTTTTAATAAAACAAAACATTATAAAGCATATGCCATGCAATTAATCGCAGGCCTGCCACTGGTGTATGACTGCTGTCACTACGATCATCGTCACATAGTGTGCATAAAGGCCGTTGACTTAGAAAGGTACCTGGGGGCAGTTTGTGTATATATATTTTTAAATATAATTTTATCAAATTCTATCAACACCCTCTCATATGTAGGTCTAAATTATTCTTATTATTTTTCAAAATTGATTTTAATTTTATAATAATTGTTTTAAATAATTCTCCACACACACACACACACACACACACGCACGCACACGACATTTTAATCTGATAGAAAAGATAAATTGAACCATTCAAATTTTCAATCTAAAATTGTAATTTAATTTAAAATTCAACCCTTCTCTGATTAAATTTTGATTTCTTTAGTCTAACAAATGAGGATTCCTAATTAGTTTTTCAATCTAGATTCATAGATGGAATCGAATAGAAAAAGTTTCATAAATGAAGAGTGGCAAGATTCATGCAACAAGATTTGAGAAAACAATTTTCTCACAAGCATGAAGTAGACAGAACATATTGAATTTCATAAATCATTTAGTGGTCAAAACACAAGACCCTACTTGAACCTGATGCTAACACGCAACCAACTGAGAATTGTGAGAAGATTCGCTTACAAAATCCACGTCCCAAATTCATCTCCAAAATTCGCATCCAAAAATTCGTTCCAAAAATTCATGTCTCTCAAAAATGAACTGTCTAATTGTGATAAAGAGTTCTCTTCTTAAATCGAGGAACCAACTATACGTTCACCCGAAATAACTCCGTGCTTACAAGACTCAACTCTAAATTTAGCTTTTATTAATCTTTCTTTTATCTTTTCATGCATGTTAAGTGGATTATTAAATAACTTTATTTAATTTTCACTTGACTTCTATTCTTAATTTAATTAATTATTTTAATCTCATGCACACTTTATGAAATTAAAATATCTTTTTATTTAATTAATTTCTTCTATTTAAACTCATGCACGCATCATGAAATCTAAAATCTTTTATAATAATTTAATATCTTTTCACTTTTTAATTTATTTTCAAACGTTTAATTTGATAAATATTTATTAACTTAAATAACAATAATATTTAGCATTTATTTAAAAATAAACTCTAAATACATTATCATTAAATTAAATAAATATTTTCACGTTCTAAATTTATCCTTATAACTTTTATCTCCAAATTTAATTCTTTTTATTTAATTAATTTCTCAATTTATTAAATATAATTAAATATTAAAATATCATATTAATTTTCCATTAAATTAAATCATTAATTAATCTTTTAATTAGACTTAATTAATGGAAAATACACCAAAGACTCATAAAACAACATATGAAAACCCAACATAGAAAATCACATACCGAATCAAACAAAAGGGTCATAATCACAAATTAACATCATTCGACACATTCGGAGGGTACTTGACTCAAATACTTGTCCTAATTATCAACTTGGACAAATGGCTTAAAGGGTTGGGATTTGGACTTAATAATTTATCTCCCATCTCTTACCATTGAGATAATGCAATAGGGTACGCTCATCCTGGCAATTCAGGGAAGTCAATACTCAATACCTGCAACCTGCATAAAATCCACGCATGTACAAACACAATATTCTAAGCTAAACAGGCAATGGCAGGAAGTGGTGCATTGTGTAGATCTTGACTAGTAGGTGACTACAACTCCCTTCCTTAACCAAATCAGAAACGCCATACATAAAGAAAAAAAACACACACACCATACACATGCAAGTATGGGGTAAGTATTCATAAGAAAACACGTACAATCACCATCTAACTAATCATCATCAATAACAACAAACATTATGATATTCATCATACATACATGAAAAATAGGGTACCAAGTAATCTCATCAGATAATAAGCTGAATGTGAAACAATAACTGATAAACTCAAAGTAATACTACTAAATTATAAGCATAAAATTGGCCTAAAAGAGTTTGATAATGATAATAGAAATGCAAACTAGGGGCAGGCACTACATTCACTCGCCCATCTGGAGCTAATGGTGTTGATGATTTGATGCCAAGATTAGTGGTTTAAAAGTTACGTTGTGATGTATGTATGAATTGACGTAGACTACGAGTTTTGGCATCAAGCAAGATTATTGTGCCAAATCCAAATAGAATGTGATCTCTTGAAAATGAGATAGTTTAGTTTAGGCCTTGATGTATTTGATGTCTCATCGATATCCCCCACAAGCCCCGAGTTACGACCCTCAGATGATCCACTTCAAAATGCATTTAGAGTACCTTTGAGACTCTTTAGTACACGGTTTTCCATGAATGATGGAGGCTATCCATGGCTAGAGTAATGGTTTCACCACCCATCTGGAGCTAATGGCACTGATGATTCAATGCCAAGATTAGTTGTTTCAAAGTTATGCTGTGATGCACCTATGAACTAAGGCACAATATGAGTTTTGGCATCCAACATGATCATTCTGCCAAATCTAGATAGAATATGATCTCTTGAAAATGAGATACATTATTGTAGAACATAGTATTCCTATCTTATAGCATTCAACATTTCATTGATAGCCCCATCAACTCTTTAATTATGACCCTTGGAAGATTGACCTTGAAATGCACTTAAAGAACCTTTGAGACTCTTTAGTATCGGGTGGCTGTGAATAATGGAGGCTCTCCACAACTACAACACAAGTTTCAATAGGGTTCATCTGCCCATCCAAAGCTAATGTTGTTGACAATTCAATGCTAAAGATCAATAGTTTCAAAGTTATGTTGTGATGCACCTATGAACTCAAGCACACTATGAGTTTTGGCATTGAGCAAGATCATTGTGCTGAATCTAAAAAAAATGGGATTTCTTGAAAATGAGATAGGTTATTTTAGGACTCAACATGAGTATCTTGTAGCATTTGACATTTCATCAATAGCCCCCATGAACTCTAAGTTATGACTCTAGAAAGATCAACCTCAAAACGCACATAAAGAACCCTAAAGACTTTTCATTATGGGGTGGCTATAAATGATGGAGACTCTCCCTGATTGGAACAATGCCATCACTAGGGTGCAACCACCCATTTGGAGTTAATTATGTTGATGATTTTATGCCAAGACCAATGGTTTCAAAGGTATGCTATGATGCACCTATGAATTGAGGCACACTATGAGTTTTGGCATCAAGCAAGATTGGCATGATGAATCCAAACAAAATGAGATCTCTCAAAAATGAGATAGGTTATCATAGTCTTTGGCATGACCATCCTATAGCATTTGATATTTCATCGATATACCCTATGAGCTCCAAGTTACGACCCTCAGGAGATCAACCTTGAAGCACACTTAGAACATCTTAGAGACTCTTCAGTATGGGTTGGCTGAAAATGATGGAGGTTCTCTATGGCTAGAACAAGGGTGTCACTAGAGTTCACCTACCCATCTAGAGCTAATGGTGCTGATGATTGCATGCCAATACTAGTGGTTTTGAAGTTATGTTGTGATGCCCCTATGAGCTGAGGTACACTACGAGTTTTGGCATCAAGCAAGATCATTGTGCGAAATCCAAAAAAAATGTGATCTATCAAAAATGAGAAAGTTTATTATAGGCCTTAGAATGACTATCCTATATCATTCAATATTTTGTCGATAGCCCCCATGAGCTCTGAGTTATGATCCTCAAAGGATCAACCTTGAAAAACACTTAGAGAAACTAGGAGACTCTTCAGTTTAGGGTGGCCATGAATAATGGATGCTCTTTATAGCTAGAACAAGGGTGCCACTTGGGTGCACCTACCCATCTAGAGCTAATGGCACTAATGACTTGATGTTAGGATTAGTAGTTTTAAAGTTACACTGTGATGCACTAATGAACTGAGGTACACTGCTAGTTTTGGCATCGAGGGAGATCGCTATGCCAAATCCAAATGGAACGTGATATCTTAAAAATTATATATTTTATTTTAGGCCTCAACATGAATATCCTATAACATTCAACATTTTAGAATTAGCCCCCATGAGCTTTGAGTTACAACCCTTGAAATATAAACCTTGAAATACACTTAGAGCACCTTGGAGACTCTTTAGTATGGGGTGGCCCTTGAATGATCAAGGTTCTCCATGGCTAGAAAAATGATGGCACTAGGGTTCACCCATGCATCAAAAGCTAATGGCACTAAAAATTTGACGTCAAGATCAGTGGTTTCAAAGTTACGATGTGATGCACCTATGAACTGAGACACACCGTGAATTTTGGCATCAAGTGAGATCACTGTGCCAAATCCAAATGTAATGTGAGCTCTCAAAAATGAGATAGGTTATTCTATGCCTTGGAATGAATGACCTATAGAATTTGATGTTTCATTAATATCCCCCATGAGCTCCAAGTTACAACCCTCAAAAGACTGACCTTCAAATGTACTTAGAGCACCTTAGGGACTCTTTGGTATGAGGTGGTTGCAAATGATGGAGGCCCTCCATAGACAAAAAATGGGGTTACTAAGGTTCACTCAACCATCCAAAGTTATTGGCATTGATGATTTGATGCCAAGATTAGTGGTATTAAAGTTATCCTATGATGAACCTATGAACTGAGGGATACTACAAGTTTTTGCATCGAGCGAGATCATTGTGCCTAATCCAAATATAATGTGATGTCAAAAAAATGAGATAGGTTATTATAGGCCTTGGCATGAATTTTCTCTAGAATTTGATGTTTCATTAATATCCCCCACGAGCTCCAAGTTACAACCCTCAAAAGATCAACCTCCAAATTAACTTAAAGCACCTTAGAGACTCTTTGGTATGGGGTGACTACAAGTGATGCAAGCTCTTCACATCTAGAAAAAATGGTGTCACTAGGGTTCATCTTCCCATTCATAGCTAATAGCACTAATGATTTGATGCCAAGATTAGTGGTCTCAAAGTTACACTATGATGCACCTATGAACTGAGGTACACTATGAGTTTTGGCATCGAGTGAGATTGATGTTCTAAATACAAATGGAATGTAATATCTGAAAAATGAGATAGGTTATTTTAGGCCTTAGTCTAACCATCTTTTAGCATTCAAAATTTCATTGATAGCCACCATGAGCTTTGAGTTATGACCCTCGGAAGATCAACTTCAAAACATACTTAGAAGACTTTGAGACTCTTTGGTATAGGGAGGTCACAAATGATGGAGGCTCTCTATGGTAGGAACAAGGGTGTCACTAAGGTTCACATGCCCATCTAAAGCTAATGGAACTAATGATTCCATGCCAACATCAGTAGTTTCAAAGTTATGTTGTGATGCACATATGAACTAAGGTACACTACGAGTTTTAGCATTGAACAAGATTGCTATGTTGAATCCAAACAGAATGTGATCTCTCAAAAATGAGATAGGTTAATGTAGGCCTTAGCATGAAAAATCCTATAGTATTTGAAATTTCATTAATATCCCACACCAACTTTGAGTTGACCCTCAAAAGATCAACCTTGAAACACACTTAGAGAACCTTAGAGACTCTATAGTATGGGGTGGCCGCAAATGATGGAGGCTCTTTATGATTGGAAAAAGGGTGTCCCTAAATTTCACTTACCCATCCATAGCTAATAGCATTGATGATTCAATTCCAAGATTAGCATTTTCAAAGTTACGCTATGATGCACCTATGAACTAAAGCACACTATGAGTTTTGACATTGAGTGAGATCATTGTTCCGAATCCAAATGGAATGTGATCTCTCAAAAATGAGATAGGTTATTTTAGGCCTTGACATTACCATATTGTAGAATTCAATGTTTCATCAATAGTCCCCATGAGATTCAAGTTATGACCTTTAGTAGATCAACCTAAAAATGCACTTAGAGCACCTTGTAGACTCTTTGGTATGGGTTGGCTTCAAATGATTGAGCCTCTCCATAGCCAAAAAAATGGTGTCACTAAGGTTCACATGCCCATCTGAAGCTAATGGCATTCACGGTTCCATGTTAAAATCAAGGGTTTCAAAGTTATGTTGTGATTCACCTATGAACTGAGGTACACTACAAGTTTTGGCATCGAGGGAGATCATTGTGCTGAATCCAAATAAAATATAATCTATCAAGGATAAGATAGATTATTTTAGGCCTTGGCATGACCATCCTATAGCATTCAACATTTCATTGATAGCCCCTATGAGCTTTGAGTTATGACCTTTAGAAGATCAACCTTGAAACACATTTCAGGCACCTTGGAGACTCTTTGGTATGGGGTGGCCACAAATGATGGAGACTTCTTTTAGTCAAAATAAGAGTGTCACTAGGGTTCACCCATAGATCTAGAGCTAATGGCACTAATTATTCGATACCAAGATCAGTAGTTTCAAAGTTACGTTGTGATGCACATATGAACTGAGGGTACATTATGAGTTTTGGCATTGAGCAAGATAATTGTACCAAATCCAAATGGAATGTGATCTCTCAAAAATGAGATACATTATCATAAGCCTTAGTGTGACCATCCTATAGTATTTGACATTTCATTGATTTCCCCAGTGAGCTCTAAGTTACAACCCTTAGAACATCAACCTTGAAATGCACATAGAGCACCTTGGAGACTCTTCGGTACAAGGTGGCCATGAACAATGGAAGCTTGCCATGGCCAAAAAAAGGGTGTCACTAGGGTTCACCCATCCATCAAGAGCTAATGGTGCTAATGATTTGATGCCAAGATCAGTGATTTCAAAGTTACACTGTGATGCACCTATGAACTAAGGCAAAGTGCAAATTTTGGCATCAAGTGAGATCATTGTGCCAAATCCAAATGAAATGTGATCTCTCACAAATGAGATAGGTTATTTTAGACCTTGGAATGACCATCCTATAGAATTTGAAATTTTATTAATAGCTTCAATGAGCTCTAAGTTTTGACCCTCAGAAGATCAACCTTGAAATGCATTTAGAGCACCTTGGAGACACTTTGGTATGGGGTGACTATGAACAATGGAGGCTCTCCATGGGGGAAAAAAGGGTGTCACTAGGATTTATGCACCCATCTAGAGTTAATGGCATTGACGATTCGATGCCAAGATCAATAGTTTCAAAGTTAAGTTATGATACACCTATGAATTGAGGCACACTATGATTTTTTGCATCAAGTGAGATCGTTATGCCATATCCAAATGAAATGTGATCTCTCAAAAATGAAATACATTAATATAGACCTTGGCATGACTATCCTATAAATTCAAATTTTCATCAATTTTTTCCCTGAGCTCCGAAGACCATCAGAAGACTCTTTGGTACAAGGTGGCTGCAAAAAATGGAGGCTCTCTATGGGTGGAACAAGGTATCACTAGGGTTCACTAGCCCATTCAGAGCTAATGGCACTAAAAATTCTATGCTAAGATTAGTAGTTTCAAAGTTAGATTGTGATGCACCTATGAACTAAGGTACACTACGAGTTTTGCCATTGAGAAAGATTATTGTGTAGAATCCAAACAAAATGTGATATATCAAAAATGAGATGGGTTTTTGTAGGCCTTGACATGACCATCCTATAGCATTCAAAATTTCATCAATTTCCCCCATGAGCTCCAAGTTACGACCCTTAGAAGATCTACCTTGAAATGCACTTAGAGCACCTTGGAGACTCTTTAGAAAGGGGTGCTTGTAAATGATGGAAGCTCTCTATGGCTAGAATAATGGTGTCACTAGGATTCACCCATCCAGCTAGATCTAATTGTGTTGACCATTTGATGCCAAGATTAGTGGTTTCAAAATTATGTTGCGATGCACCTATGAATTGAAGCACACTATGAGTTTTGGCATTAAGTCAGATCACTATGCCAAATCTAAGTGAAATGTGATCTGTCAAGAATGAGATAGACTATTTTAGGAATCATCATGATTGTCTTGTAGCATTCAACATTTCATCAATAGCCCCCATTAGCTTCGAGTTATGACCCTTGGAATATTAACCTTGAAACACACTTAGAGAACCTTGGAGACTCTTTGCTATAGGGTGGTTGTGAATGATGTAGGCTCTTTGCAATTGGAATAAGGGTGTCACTTGGGTTCATTGATAGCCCCCATGAGCTCCAATCTATGACCCTCAGAAAATTGACCTCAAAATGCACTTATAGTTCCTTAGGGACTCTTCAGTACGGGGTGGATATGAATGTTGGAGGCCCTCTATGGCCAAAACAAGGGTGTCACTAGGGTTCACTCGACTATCTAAACTTAATGGCATTGATTATATAATGCCAAGATTAGTAGTTTCAAAGTTACATTATGATGAACCTATGAACTAAAGCACTCTATGAGTTTTGCATCAAGCAAGATCACTATGCCAAATCCCAAAAAGAGTGATATCTAAAAGATGAGATATGTTATTTTAGACCTCAGTATGACCATCCTATAGCATTTGACATTTCATCGATTTCCCCCACAAGCTCCAAGTTACAACGTTTAGAATATCAACCTCAAAATACAATTAGAGCATGTTGGAGACTCTTCTATATGGGGTGGCCATGAATGATGGAGGCTTTCCAAGGCCAAAACATGGATGTCACTAGGGTTCACCCACCCATCCAAAGCTAATGGCATTGACGATTCCATGTCAAGATCATTAGTTTCAAAGTTACATTGTGATGTACCTATGAATTGAGGTACATTGTGAGTTTTGGCATCAAGAAAGATCACTATGCCAAATCCAAATAGAATGTGATCTATGAAAAACTAGATAGATTATTATAGGCCTTGACATGACTTTCCTATAGCATTTGACATTTCATCAATAGCTCTCACAAGCTCTGAGTTACAACCCTTATAAGATCAACCTTGAAAATCACATAGAGCACCTTGGAGACTCTTTAGTACAGGGTAGATGTGAAAAATGGAGGATCTCTATGGATAGAACAAGGTTGTCTAAAGCCAATGGCACTAACAATTTGATGCCAAGGTCAATGCTTTCAAAGTTATGTTGTGATGCACCTATGAGCTAAGCCACATTGTGAGTTTTGGCATCAAGTGAGATCTTTGTGCTAAATCCAAATGGAATGTGATCTCTTAAAAATTAGATAGGTTATTTTAGGCCTTGGCATTACTATCTTGTAGCATTCAACATTTTTTTGATAGCCCCCATGAGCTCCACGTTATGACTATCAAAAGACCAACATCAAAACACAATTAGAGCACCTTGGAGACTCTTTAGTACATGGTGGCCATGTATGATGGAGGCTCTCCACACCTAGAACAAGGGTATCATGAGGGTTCACCCACCCATCTAGAGCTAATGGCATTGAAAATTTGATGTCAAGATCAATAGTTTCAATGTTATGTTGTGATGCACCTATGAACTGAGGCACACTATGAGTTTTGGTATCAAGAGAGATCAATGTGTCAAATCCAAAAAAATTGTGATCTCTCTAAAACTAGAGAGGTTATTGTAGGCCTTTGCATGACTATCTTGTAGCATTTGACATTTCATCAAGAGCCCCCACAAGCTTCAAGTTACAACCCTCAGAAGATCGACCTTGAAACTCACTTAGAGCACCTTGGAGACTCTTCAGTATGCAGTGGCTATAATGATAGAGGCTCTTTAAGGATAGAAAAAGGGTGTCACTAGGGTTTAACCACCCATTCAAATTTAATGGCATTGATGATTCACTACCAAGATCAGTGGTTTCAAAGTTACACTCTGATGCACCTATGAACTAAGGCACACTATGAGTTTTGGCATCCAACGAGATCCTTGTGCTGTATCCAAATAGAATGTGATCACTCAAAAATGAGATAGGTTATTATAGGCCTTAGCATGACTATCCTGTATCATTTGAAATTTCATTGATAGCCCCCATGAGCTCTAATTTATGACCCTTCGAAGATCAAACTTGAAACACACTTAGAGCACCTTAGAGACTCTTAGATATAGGGTGGCTGTGAATGATGGATGCTTTTTGCAGTTAGACCAAGGGTGTCACTAGGGATCACCTACCAATTTTCAGCTACTGACATGAATGATTGGATGCCAAGATCAGCAGTTTCAAATTTATGCTATGATCCACCAATGAACTAAGGTGCACTATGAGTTTTAGCATCAAGTGAGATTGCTATGCTAAATAAAAATGGAATGTGATCTCTCAAAAATAAGATAAGTTATTCTAGACTTCAAAATTATCATCTTGTAACATTCAACATTTCATTGATAGCCACCACAAGCTCCAAGTTACTACCTTTGGAAGATGAACCTCGAAATGCACTTAGAGCACCTTCAAGATTTTTCAGTATGGGGTGGTTGTGAATGAGGATGGCTCTCCATGGTTGGAACAAGGGTGTCACAAGGGTTTACTCACATATCTAGAGCTAATGGTTTTGACAATTTGATGCTAAGATCAATAGTTTCAAAGTTATGTTGTGATGCACTTATGAACTGATGCACATTGTGAGTTTTGGCATTGACTAGGATCATAAAAATGGAATGTGATCTCTCAAAAATGAGATAGGTTATTTTTTACCTCAACATTATTGTCTTGTCACATTTAACGTTTCATTGATAGCCACTACAAGCTCTAAGTTATGACCTATGGAAGATCAGCCTCGAAATGCACTTAGAGCACCTTAGAGATTCTTCGGTACAAGGTGGTCATGAATGATGATGGCTCTCCATGGTTGGAACAAGGGTCTCACTAGGGTTTACTTTCCTATCTAGAGCTAATGTTTTTGATAATTTGATGCTAAGATCAATAGTTTCAAAGTTATGTTGTGATGCACTTATGAACTAAGGCACACTGTGAGTTTTGGCATTGACCAAGATCACTATGTTGAATTAAAATAGAATGTGATATCTAAAAAATGAGATGTATTATTTTATGCCTCAGCATTATTTTCCTCTAGCATTTGAAATTTCATCAATAGCCCCCATGAGCTTTGAGTTATGACCCTTAGAAGATCAACCTCGAAACACACTTAGAGCACCTTAGAGACTCTTTATTACAAGATGGTTGCAAACAATTGAGGCTCTCTATAGCTAGAACAAGAGTGTCACTAGGGTTCACATTCCCATCTAGAGCTAATGATACTGATCATTTAGTGCCAAGATTAGCATTTGTAAAGTTATGCTATGATGCACCTATGAACTTAAGAACACTACAATTTTTGGCATTGAACGAGATCATTATGTTGAATCCAAATGGAATGTGATCTATTGAAAATGAGATAGATTATTTTAGGCCTTGACATGACCATCTTATAGCATTTTACATTTCATTGATAGCACCCATGAGCTCTGTGTTACGACCCTCAGAAGATCAACCTTGAAACATACTTAAAGAATCTTGGAGACTCTTCAGTATGTTGTGGCCACAAATTATGGAGGCTCTCCATGAATGGAAAAAGGGGGTCATCAAGATTCACTTGCCAATATAGAGCTAATGATGCTAATGATTTGATTCCATGATCAATAGTTTCAAAGTTACACTGTGATACACCTATAAGTTGAGGCACACAATGAGTTTTGGCATTGAGTGAGATCACTATGCCAAATCCAAATGCAATGTGACCTCTCAAAAATGAGATGGATTATTTTAGGCCTTATCATGACCATATTGTAGCATTCAACATTTCATCAATAGCCCCCACAAGCTCCATGTTATGACCCATGGAAGATCAATCTCAAAATGCACTTAGAGCACCATGGAGAATCTTCAGTACAGGGTGGCTATGAATGATGGAGGCTCTTCATGGCTAGAACAAGGTTGTCACTAGGGTTCATCTACCCATCCATAGCTAATTGCACTAATGATTCAATGCCAAGATCAGTGGTTTTAATGTTATGTTGTGATGCACCAATGAACTGAGGCACATTGAAAGTTTTGGTATTGAGTGAGATTGCCGTGCCAAATTCAAATAGAATGTCATATCTAAAACATGAGATAGGTTATTGTAGTCCCCAAAATGACCATCTTGTAGAATTTGATATTTCATAAATAGCCTCCATGAGGTCTGAGTTACGACCCACAGAAGATCAACTTTGAAATGCATTTAGAGCACCTTGGAGACTCTTTGGTATGTGATGGCCATGAATGATGGAGGCTCTCCATAGCTGGGAAAAGAGTCTCACTAGAGTTCACCTAACCATCCAAAGCTAATGGCACTATTTATTAGATGACACAATCAATAGTTTTAAAGTTATGCTATGATGCACCTATGAACTAAGGCACACTACAATTTTGGGCATTGAGCGAGATCATTGTGTCGAATCCAAATAGAATTTGATCTCTTGGAAATTTGATAGATTATTTTAGGCTTGGACATAACCCTCTTGTAGAATTCAACATTTCATCGATATCCCCCATGAGCTCTAAGTTACAACCCTTAGAAGATCAACCTCGAAACACACTTAGAGCACCTTGGAGAATCTTCGATATAGGATGGCTAAAAATGATGAAGGCTCTTTGTAGCTAGAACAAGGGTATCACTAGGGTTCACCCACCCATCCAAAGATAATGATGCTAGTGATTCAATGCCAAGGTCAGTGGTTTCAAAGTTACACTATGATGCACCAATGAACTAAGGCACATTGCATGTTTTGGCATCGAGTCAAATCACTGTGCCAAATCCAAACAAAATGTGATCTCTCAAAAACTAGATAGTTTACTTTAGGCATTGGTATGACCATCATGTAGAATTCTACATTTCATTGATAGCCCACATGAGCTTTGAGTTACAACCCTCGGAAGATTGACCTTGAAACACACTTAAAGCACCTTGCAGACTCTTTGGTATGGGATGGCGACAAATGATGGAGACTCTCTATGGCTACAAAAAGAGTGTCACTTGGGCTTAGCCATCTATCCAAAGCTAATGGTATTGATGATTTGATGCCAAGATTGATAGATTCAAAGTTACACTATGATGCACCTATGAACTGATGCATACTATGAGTTTTAGCATTGAGCAAGATCACTGTGTTGAATGTATATGGAATGTGATCTCTCAAAAATGAGATAGGTTATTGTAGGCCTTAGTATGAATATCTTATAGAATTCAACATTTCATTGATAGCCCCCATGAGCTTTGAGTTACGACCCTCAAAAGATTGACCTTGAAACACACTTAGAGCACCTTGGGGACTCTTCAGTACAAGTTGGCCACGAATGATGGAGTCTCTCCATGGCTAGAACAAGGGTGTCACTAGGGTTCACCCAATCATCTAGAGATAATGGAATTGACAATTTGATTCCAATATTAGCAACTTCAATGTTACACTATGACGCACCTATGAATTGAGGCATACTACAAGTTTTAACATCGAGGAAGATCACTAGACCAAATCCAAATAGAATGCGATCTCTTGAAAATGAGAAAGATTAGTATAGGTCTCAACATGCCCATTTTTTAGCATTTGATGTTTCATCAATAGCCTCTATGAGCTCTAAGGTATGACCCTTAGAAGATTGACCTCAATACATAGTTAGAGCACCTTGGAGACTGTTTGATACGAGGTGGCCACAAATGATGGAAACTCTCTATGGTTAGAACAAGGGTGTCACTAGGGTTATTATTAAGTAAAAACATTATTTTTTACCTCTCTCAAGTTTTTGGCATTGAGCACAGTGCAAGTTTGATGTTAATATCTATTAAAATCATCCTTGTTTAGGTCTGTCCACATAAATTGTGTTAAGTAAAATCATCTTTGTTTCTTACATTAAATCAACAAGTTTACATTTACAATATCTCAAGTGTCTCATCATTATTACATCAATACACAACTTTCAAAAATCATAGTGTCAAAAATAGTAGTGTAAAAAATCGTAGTGTCAAAAATCATAGTGTCAAAAATAGAATAGATATTTCTTTATTTAGCTACTTATCTAGTTTTTTAATCTTCATACATGGCTACTCTTCATGATGTATCTACATTAGAATATCATAAAAAATATTAGTAACTTATTGTATTAAACAAGATAATCATCTATTCACCAAATTATTATGAACAAAATAATATAAGAAGTAAATATACCTAGTTAGAGTGTTCCAGTAGGGTCCTCTCTCTATTTCAAGGTCTCTAATAAGGCTTCATGATCAACATTAGTAATAGTAAAAAGTTCTTTTACTTTTGGTCTTCCTTGATGCTTCAATAACTTTACATTTGTTGCTATAATAAGATGCGAATATATAGGAATTGTTTTGTGCTTGTGATAGTCTTTGAATGTAGGAATTCCATTCCTTCTAATTATGTATGTCCGCAGCCATGTTCCACCAACAACCACTAAACTAGTAGGATATGTGAATCCATCATCAGCTGTAATCAGTTGTGCAATCTTTTTTTTACCTCTTACACAATGTGCTAACCAATAATCCAATTTCTCATCATTCCCTTGTGGTGCAACCAATGCAAAGACACGCCTTGGTTGAAGAAGATATGATAGATGGTTATGCTCAAGAAAACTTTCCATCTCATCATTTTTGATAGAGGGTATGCTAGACAATGGAGTAAGATAATGTGGATCCCATGTGCTCACCCACTCACTCAACTCATAGTGATTCTAGTCATACTAAAAATAACTAGAAAAAAAGCAAGCTAGCTGTCATGTCCAAATAGTCCATGTACTAGAATCAGAGCTCTAAAATGAATGCATTTTTGATGAACCTCTCACTATAGAAAAATTTGATCTATCACCTATGGACCCTTCTTCAACCAACCAAAAGAACCTATGTACTATTGAACCAAGAGTCCCCCCTGTGATAATGTTGAACTACACCAATCAACAATGCTAAAAGCATCAAGAGGCTCTGCTCCTAAAATCTTCAATTTCTCCTTAACTAGATTTCTCTTCACACATGTCCCTACTCTATGATGTTCCCCTTTCCCATGGCCAAACTCAAAAAAACTCCAAATATGAGGCACCCCCTCTATGTGCATCCTACACAACAATAAAACATGCATGCATTCTTGAATTGACTTGTGCAATTATCTAACCAAATGATATGTCTATCCATAGCAATGTCATGCTTCTATTAGAAATTAAAATAATTCTAAAAATAATGTTGCACAAACTCATGAGAGTGAGATCTATCATAACTCATATAAAAATGGTACTCTCTAATAATTTTTAGATTGTCTTCTGCACTATCAAGGGCATGTCTATATGTTATGTGGAAAAAAATAGCAATCTAAATGGAGTTGTAATACTAAGATTGTGTCTCATTTTGAGGCTACAAGGTGTAGTTCTTAGCAAAGACAACAACTGATATAATAGTGTTAATGGGAAAAGACTCCTTACACATTCTAAATTGTTGTTCCAACCACTGAGACCTATAAGTATATCTTGCATAATTGTAGAAAATATTTCTCTTGAAATCTGAAATAAAGCTAACCAAACTGATTTCTTTTGTAATAAATTCACATCTAGAGTCCTCACCCCCACTTTTCAAAGTGTATTTTATCATTTTTTATACCCTTTTTTTAACTATTGTCTTCCCAAGATCTTGTTTGCACCCTTCATGGAAAAATGTGTCAAACTTGGATAAACCACCACATTCTAACACTTCTCATTTAAGAAAGCATTTCTATAAAAGAAACAACCATCAACTCTATGACATAAAAATTGATCTAGCAAGTTCCTTGATGATTTTGGAAGCCCACTAGCACTACAATTCTCCAACATTTCTTTCTATGCAAAGTAGAATAGATGGAATGTAATAGTTCATGGTGCATAAAAAATTTGACATGATATTTGCAATGGCATGTATTTCAAATTTTAAGTGGCACACAATAAAATGGCTTCAAAGATTCAAAATCCCTTTGTGTTAAATGCAATCTTGGATAAATCTCTCTAAATTATTTCAGCAACATTGTTTGGCTTACCTCCAAATAATGTTTAGGATGTGATGTGCAATCTTTGATGCCAATTCTGAACTTTGACATATCTTTAGCATTGTGTGATAGTCTTGAGATAGAATGCCAAAACTATGTAATTTCTTCCTTCACATCATTAGATAGCTTCTTATCAAAACATGAAAGTCTCCCACCAAAATCCCATGTTTCATTTTGAAGAGGATCATCAATTCTCTCTCATCTACTAAGTGCTCTTCTCAAAGTAGTACAATTTAGGTTCAAGTCAATACAATTTTTTCTCATATATCTACCCTTTCTCAAATGATGATTTACCAAAGAGGTTGTAATAAACCTTCAAGCAACTCTATTATCGTTCTCCCTACTATTTTTTCCAATGCTATTGAGAGCACAAAAATGATTCTTCATAGTAATGGTATTTCTTTTCAATTTTTTATTGACACGAATCTTCAATTTGGAAAGTATAGGTCTCATCTTTTGCATCTTTAATAAGTGCATAAAAAGTTTATATTGCTCCACCATTGTCTTGTTGTCAGAAAACATCTTATATAGTCTTGAGGCCCATAATCGAATGGTTCTTTGTGATTTTTACCTTCCAAATTGGTAATAATCATTTCATCAATTTCAATTATCCATTTTGGTGTTCTTGAACCTTCATGTTGATTACAATTAGGAGATATGTAATGTTCATGTGCATTATCATTTTTGACATGGTCAATCATGCAATTTACATTATGAACTAGTAAAATTTCATTCTCAATTTTTTTGTTCTCTAAATTTTCAATCCCAGCATTATCATTATAAATTGGTACATTTTCATTCTCCAACTATACATATTCATTATCTAACTCTATGATTTCACCTTTGATTAATACATTGTCAACTTGACTCACATTTAACATACCTTGTCTCTTCCTTCGATGATTTACCTTGTCTTTTTCCCTCGATGACTACTGCTCCCCATTTAGAAAATAATATCAAACACTAAATCATACATTATAGAAACTTTTTTCATTGTATGGGCCCCAAGAAATTATTTTTCTCCAAATTTGTGAAAATGGCTCCCAAAAAATGTGATTGTCAGGTCTATAATGACAAAGAATATTTTAGAAAAAGTATGCTAGTATTTTGGATACCCGATCCCATATCAGGTATCCAATCCCAAATTGGATACCAGATATGATATTAGGTACTCAAAATGGATGCCGAATTTTGGAGGGAAGTCAAAATTTGGCAAGTGTGAGCAATGTGAACAAATTTGTACATTATTATATATTAGTATTTTATTAAATATAATATTTGTATATAATTATTATTATGAATAATAATAATATTATTATTATTATGAATAATAATAATATTATTATTATTATGATTTTTTGGAAGCTTTCCATGAAATTGAGATTATAGAGAAATTCAAAAGCAAACATTTAGACATTGCTTTGGGGTAAATGGAGAAAAAACCCAGATGTTGGAAATTCATTTTTGACACTTGGGAAAATTTTAGATTTTTTGGACCTATCACCAAGGTGTGCAAGGTGCATTATTCTAGATGTGTGCCAGCAATTTTGAACAAGTGGAAATGCATTGATAGTTAACTGCCAATTGCTAATTTAGAGCTTTCCATACACCAGAAATGCATTCTAAAGATAGTTTAACTCCTACAATCTCTTAGAGAAGGTCAAGCTTTCATTTTTAGAGCTTCCAATGACTCTCAAATCCTCTTATATCTTATTTATTCTTATATACTTCTTCTTTCATTATTTTTAAAGTCATGTAAAGGCTCATGCACCCATTAATTAATAAAAACAAGGGCGGAGTCCTGCTTAGCACCATTTAGAGAGTTAGTTTGTATATAGTTAGATTTGTTTTATTAGTTTAGAAGCATATGTTTGTATTAAGAGATCTCTCACTCTCAACACAAATTGAGGAGATGGTTTCTTATAAATTTAGGAATGTAACATATATTCCAAGCCATTATTTTGATGCAATAATTTCTACTATCGGTGCTCTCATTCTAAGTGTAGTCATTCTTTCTAGAGTGTGTTATTTTTGTGAATTCTTGCTCATAAATAATAATGGAGTCAATGGTTTTGTTGTGCTAATTTAATAGTGTGGTCTTTTAGTTCTAATGTTTGTTGTGTGTTGAAGAATTTCACTGATGTACCAAGTTGGAGAAGAGATCACCCTATTATTACTACACAACTTCTTGTCTTGCATGAGCACACTTTTTGTGGCCTTGTGATTCAATGAGAAGTGAAACATCTTTTTGTTGTTACTGAGTTCTCATTGATGATTGCATCAAGGGATTTGAGGAAGTGTTGCTCCTAGTTTCGTTAGTTTCCCAACCAATATTTTTGATGATTTAACTTGTAGATGTATTGTTATCATGGTTTATGTTTATTAGAAATTTCCCATTCAAGTTATTTTCCTTAACCTCTTGTTACCTTATCTTTGTTATTTTCTTTGCTAAGACTTGGTTAAATTAGGAATTCATATACTTACATTATTAAATTGTATTTCATCATAAAATAGAAAATACCAAAACTATATCTCTTTTGTGGTTACTTTTGAGATAGCAGGTTACAGATCTTATCTAAATTGGTTGGACTAGGAAAGGCCTCCTCATGAACAAATACATTTATCTTCAATTGAGTGGATTTCAATAGGTTGCAAGATCACTTAGAACCTTGGAGTTGATCCTAGCTTAGCTTTTCAAGAGAGGAGTTTGAAAGGATTCTTACTATAAGCATCATGCAAAACAACAACTCAACAGAAGTTGGCACTAGAAGAAGAGCCAAAGAACCATTCAGAATACAAAAAAACAACTCGTAATTTCAAAATTTTGCATTTTTCAAGTTCAAAAAAAAATTACATCCATCATTGTCTGAAGGTGTGCAAGGTGCACTATTTTTTTGAGAAAGTGTACTTTGGTAGAGGTGCACTTTTTCCATAATTGATGCAAGCTAGAAGATCCAAATGAAACATCCCCATTTCAATGAGCATTAAGATCGTTGAATAGTGAGCTAGAGTTCTTAGAACTCGATCATTTTTGTAAGCCTCATGATGATAAATGATTTCCTAGAATTTTATCACTTCCATTCAACATTTCATTATCTTCCTCAGTTTTGCCTCCAAACTAACCACCCATTGTTCCACCAAACCCTCCATTGATGGCCTTTTTTGTAAATGATGTAGACTCACCAATCAACTTGACATGGGCACTCAATCATCTTCCTAAGAATCCTAAGAAATTTTGCCCAAGATTCATCTATAGAGAGACAGTAAGAGTTTAAGATCACATGAAGGTATTCAAAGAAATTTGCAGTCAAAAGAAAATTGCTAATGAGAATGTGGCTCTTTGCTTATTTCCATACTCATTAGGAGAAGTTTCTTTTAATTGTTATGTGAATTTACTACCAGGATTCGTCAAAGATAGGGACACTTACAAAAAAATAGTCTTGGAAAAATTCAAAACTTCCATCAACCCAAATGTGATACATCATCAATTCATATCAATCAAAAGGGACCCAGCTAAAATAATTTTAGCCTTGAGTCATCACTTTCATATGATATATTGCAAGCTGGAAATGCCATACGCTATACTAGTTGAAGCCATGATTTAGATTTATTTGAATTCTATGGACCATCATATGACTTTTTCCTAAGAAGACTTCCTGCTGCAAATATCAACACATTGGAAAAAGTATTCTTGAAAGAAATTACCTTCACAAAACAAGCCAATCCTGATGGAGGATGGTTAATGCCCCCAAGTTAAGCTATTACTACAATACAAACATATCCTATTGGAGAACTGGTGATGCCTAGCCAATTCATACCAATGAATCCAATTCCACTATAGTAGGTATCTGCTCCACATGTTCCAACTATAACATATCTTGGATATGAACCTCCAAAAGATGATTTGTTTGAGCAAAAGGTAGCAATATCTACTGAAATATAGAATAGCATTAAATCTGACCTTGGTCAAATGAAGAACACCATGTCTCAAATTACCAATGAGCTAACCCATTTGAGGTTGTCATGAGGAAAAAATAAAAAAATTTAGAGAACAAATGTTATTCCATACAACAACAATAATTGTGGTCAGAACTACAATATGGAAATAACAATGTGGTAAGCAATAATTAGACAAAACAATTTCAATCCTCCTAACTACAATAATAGTTTCCAAAGACAAAATTGACAATAGAGAACTTGTCCAAAAAATGGATGCATTTATGCACAATAACAACAACAATGCTTAGTATGTGGAAATTAATTAGTATGATAGTAATTAGATTGTACCTAACAATGATGGTTCATATTACAATGGAAATCAAGAAGCGAATCAGAATTCATAAGGCAATAATAATGAGCCCCCTATGTGATTCAATACCATGCTACTAGAATCATATGATTCTTCACTTACCACAGGATTGGAACAACAAGCCAACAAATAATTTCCATTTCCATTTAGTCAAGAACAAGATACTCAACTAGAGGAGATGTTTACTTTTTGGAATGATAATCAAAATGCTTACAATTTCTGAAATAAGAAAGAACCCATGACCGATGTGATTCCTCCTGCATTGCAACCAACTCCTCTAGATCTGAGATCAAGTAACAATCCAGTACCTATTAGACTCTCATATGGAGGACATCAAAATTAAAACCAAGGAAATTTTCCTACAATCTTAAAGAATCTTGCATGGTCTACTAAAAAGTATAGTGTAGTGGAAGATTTGAAATGAATGAAGACTGACACATCCATGTTCAACATGTTACAAAATTGTCCTAATCACTAAGAAGCATGAAATAAAACTCTTGATCATATGAAGGAAACCCCTAATGTGAATATTGTCCCTCAACAGATGGTGTCGAAACAATTTAATGCTTCAGAGACCATGCCAACTATGTTTAAAGATAAGGTTGAGGTGCTTCCTTTTTTGCTTAGCATCAGGGTCTATGAAAAGAATCTTCACAATCGCCTAATTGATTCAGGAGATTCTTGTAATTTCATGTCACTTTCAATAGCACAAAGATTGGGAGTCACTCCTAAGCCCTCTAATTGAATAGTAATACAATTCGACAAAATGAAAGTAACAATTACTAGTGTATTAAAAGATGTTCAGATATAGTTGATAGCTGACCCCCAAATTCAAGACATCATAGATATACATGTGGTTAAAATTCATGAAACGTATGGATTACTATGAAGTAGAGAGGGGACAAAATGCTTAAGAGGATGGTATTCAACTTATTTTACCCAACTATAGTTACCTTGGAAAGGGTTGAATAATTAGATCAAGATTGATGCTGAGCCAGAATTAAAAATGATGAGTACAGAATACAATGCACCAAAAGAGATAGCACTTTCACAATCATATTTAGGATCTTAAAAAGTGATGGCTTTCGATACAACTTCAACTAAAGCATCAGATGATCAAAATGGAAGGTCCATGATTCCAATCCCAAAAGAAGAGATTGTGACATAGTTCATATATAGCATGGTCATGAATTTACAATACCAAGGTAAAGAAGAAGACCCAAGTTTTTTTCTCCTTCCCAAATTTTTCAGATTGCACAAAATTAGTCATTCAAAATTTGAATGTTCACATTTCCAAGAAGTGGTTTCTCAGGTACTTAACTTAGATAATGGAAATAAACAGCAACCAAATTCCAAAAGAAGTGCACATGGAAAATCCAAGTTCCACATACATATCTAAAGTCATGGGGAAGGATGGAGAAGAAGTAGAAGATCTCAATGCATCATATAGTGATACCTCTTCTATTGGTGGAGATCTATCTTCTCCTCCATTAGGAATGATTAAGATTCAAAGGAGGAGAGATTTCATAAAAGGCCAAGGTTGGAATTCGGTAGTCATTCATCCTAAGCCTAAAGTTGACAAAATTAAAAAACTGATTGAGGAAATTCAAGATTAGCAAGAGAAACATACGCTTCCCATATCAAAGATAAACAATGAGAAATCATCAAGTCCAATACATAAGAGATTACAATGGATCCCAAAGAAAGAATCATTTAAGGTTCAAGTAAAAGAAAAGCTATAGATGAATAAGCATAAGTCTAAGTAGCTCAAAGAAGAACCAATCTAGATGCTCAAGTTTAATGGCTCTAAATGCAAATTAGGAGATAGTGTAAGCATTGAATTAATCAATCCAAAAGGTAGGTCTTTTTATGAAGCATATCGACTATAGTTTAGATGTACTAACAATGTTGGAGAGTATGACACCTTGATTTGTGGACTTCTCTTTACATTAGAGAAGGGAGTTAGAGCTCTCATAATCAAAGGAGACTCCTAGTTGGTGACTAGACAAGTGAAATCAATTTACTCTTGGAATGATAGGAGACTACTCACTCATTGAAAGAGAGTGTGGGATCTAATGGATGATTTCAAAGCTTTGAACATAAAGTCCATCCCAAGAAGGAGAAACATGGTAGTAGATGCCCTAACAATTTTAGCTAGTACATTACAACCCATAAAGAGAACAAAATTGAAAATATTTTTAGTAGAATTGGTTGTTGCCCCATCTATCTTAGACAACATTATGAACTTCCAAGTTTTCTAGGATGATACTCACATACTTGAGTTTATCATGTGCAAAAACCATTTTAAATGGAAAGAGATTGATGCCACTCTTGATGAAAAACCTGAGGATGAGGAACTTAAAGATGAAGATGGAATTCTCAACTTGAAAACCAAGACTATCCCTAAGGGGATGGTTAAGTTGGAGCACATCTTCAATCATGATAAAAAAATTCAAATGTTGGTAAAAAATATATCAATACTTGAACACATGAAAACTTATGAATGTTATAGAAAAATAAAATCAATGAATTTGTTAATAAGTGAATTAAATAACTTTTTGTCTCAAACAAAATATCATAGCTATCTAATATATGTGTGTCACTTAAAAAATAATATGCTGACTCAATAAAATAAGATGTTCACTTAAATAAATATTGATTTCTTAATGTACAAATACTATTCTTATGTGTACAACTATTGGGGTAGTAATGTACATGAATAGAATAAATCATATTATTAATATATCTCATCATAAATATAAAAGGTGAATGTTAATAAATGCTTGTATTTTCTAATGAAATGTTTGAGATTATAAAAACTTTTAGGGCCCATTTGATTACAAGAATCTAGGTAGAAAATTATAATGGAAAATGAGAATGAGAATAGGGCATAGGAATGGAAAATGGAAACCCCAAACCTATTTGATTCTCCTAAAATACAATAAAGGATACATAAGTCAAGTTGGTCCCAGAAACCAATCATACACTGACCCAAATTGTTCCATTGCATTGAAAAGGAGAAGATCTAGCAAAAATATCCAGGTCATTTCTCTGAAGTTTGAGTACTTCCACTTGAACATGTGGAAGGCATAACCCTGATATAGTAGCTCTATGCTAAAGAAGCAACATATTATAATGGCATTTCCTATCTTATTGTCTAACTGTGATGGTGGAAGTGGTATTTTTAGACATATCAGAAAAACATTTTCAAGTACTAAGAGCAACCCATGAAAGATATTTAGAGTAGTTTTGTCCTCACTAGCAGAGATCTTCAAATACATGTGTGCTTTGACAATTGAAGACTAGTATCTATTGATCAAACTTCCAAATAGATGTCACTAAGAATTTGGTGGATAAAACCCACACAATTATTATTGTTTCTATAAACAATCCACATAATATTGTAATTATTTGGGTGCCTATTTTGTAAATTTCAATGCTTCAAAAATGATGAAGTCCAATTGAAGAACATGGCCCACAAGTCCATTCTTATTCTCCATTCCAATAACAATATTTTTTGGGAATGGAGCTATGCTTGTTTTGGGGCTAAAATGGGAATACGTATTCGTATTCCTCATTCCCATTGTGCACAACAAAGGAAGAATACAACATATTCTCACTTTCAATGATTATTCTAGTTGGTATTGTAGCAATAAAATGAGCCCTTAGTGTTCAACTACTCCTTCCTTTATGTTGGATATAGGTTGTATTTTATGTAACAATGTGTTTTTTTTACAACAACAATTAGTTTTTTTGTGTTGAAGTATTTGTCCTTTTATGTTTAATATAAAACTTATATAAAACAAATATTAATGATTAGTAACAACTATCTAGTCCATTTAATCTACATATATGTTACATTTCATATAATTATACAATATTCTATTGGTAATAAATGATATTTTTTAATTCAATTATTAGAGATGTTTTAGATTAAGCTTTTGTCAAATGTTTAAAAAGTAATTTTATGCATAGATTTTACTAGGTACACTATTTTAAAGAGTTGTGTAATGAGTCACACCTTCAAAGCATAGTTTTAGGTAGTTCAATGTCTATTCTACATCTCTAAGGAAAAGTGAAGGTCTTATGATATCCCATGTAGCAACTACATGTTGACAAAGGCCTAGCCCTCATGACTATTGGTCTCTCTACCCTAATAACTGTTGGAAATATTAGAGGAGTAATTGAGACGGGAGAGGTGAATTAGTTACCACAAAAATAGATCCCAAATCCCTTAGATGTTAGTACAAATCAAAATCAAACTTTGCTGAAAGTTAAATACTTTTGTAACTCAGTTAGCACTAAATCACTTAGTTAACATTAAGAATTACTTATACTTGGCAATCACTGCAATATTAACTTCTTATGATGTTAAGTTTTATTAACTAGAATTAACTTAGCTACAAAAATAGAAAGAAAATAACATGAACACATATGGCACTAGTATTTAACATAGAAACCCAATTTGGGAAAAACCACCAATTGCAACTAGTTACTACTTTTCACTCTTCTAAAGTGAGCCCTATTACCAACCAACCCTATTAAAGGAAACAAACACACTGTTAAAAGTGACCCTATTAAAGGATTTAATCACCCTATTAGGAGTGGCTTTGTTAGAGCTCTTTAGACACTTCAACCTAGAAATGCCACCTTGTTAGAGGATTTGGCTAATAGTTGTTAAGCTAATTTTGTTAAGGGATTTGATACTCTACTACGATTATTAGAGAGTAACAATAGTACAACCTGATTACTAATGTAACTAAATTGCTGATTTCAAATCTATATTTTGGCTTGAATAATTGATCCTCCTTGATCAAATAAAAATTTGCATCTCAGTCAATTTCGGATACTCTTCTATACTTCTAATTTGCTTCCTTGTTTTATCTTTTCAATCTCATTCTTCTGTCTTTCAATCCCACAACTTGACCTTATACTTATATCTTTTTCCTTTTCAAGTTGGCTTGAACACACTTACAAATATTTAATATTTATCCCTTAAATCAGCTATACTTAACAAATAAATTCATCAAATTAAATATGTTCATTCAAGAAAATCCTTTGCTAGTCAACCCAACTCGATTAACACTAACTCATAAAAAACTTTCTTCAGACTTCCTTTGCTAATTTAGTGAGCTTGGTTAATACTTCATCCTAAACTAAATTCCCTTTGGTAACCGCGTGATCTTGGTTAACAATATTTTCATGCCAACTTCTGTTTGGTGCCTAAGTGAACTTGGAAGACACTATCTTCCTGCAAACTTCCTTTAGTTCCCAAGAGAACTCGATACATACTATCTTCAAACTTGATTCTCTTTGGAACACTTAGCAGATACTGTAAAATGTCTTCATTTCTTGAGTGAGCTTGATAGACACTGACTAGAAATGAATTGACATTTTATGTAACAGGGTATGTGCAAGATCATGGTGTGCCAAAAAGTGGCGATCTAAAAAATATGTAGTTCTGAAATGCCTCAAAGAATTTCAAAATCTATTCCCACTTTTTTCCTACCCATCTTGATACTAAATGAAAACAATTAATACCTTTATAATTCCTACTATATCTTTCAATACCAACCTTATATGGTCATCTTTAAAACATCCCAAAAATGTGTTTTTGGCATGTTCTTATGTGTTTTTTACTTCAAGCATGTAGCTGACGACTTTTTTTTAACTAAAATTTGATGTAATGAAAAGGGTTTCTTAAGAATGTTCTTAGCTTTTCATAAATATAAGTTTTGTCAAATTATGAGTTCAGTAAGTAATTATTACTTATTTTCTAATGGAGATAGCTACAAAGTGTTGATTGACATACTGGTTGAAAAATAGGTATAACTTTCAAACCGTATAAGATTTGTGAAATCCAAAAGATGTGTCACATCCTATGCTTCGACTAGTATATATAAAAAAAAAAAAAAAAAACTTAATTTTGATTTTTTTTGAACTAGTTAAGGTGGTCAGACACGAGAGTTTTTTAATTCAAAAAATAGTATAGTACAAAATTCATAATTAATTATTTATTTGGAATAAAAATTGCCAAAAATATGCGTCACATCCAGGCATGAGTCTAATTTTTATATCTAAAATTATATTTAAAATTATTATCATTTGATTATGATTAAGGTGGTCAGACATACACCTACTTTTTATTTTCGCCTTGAAATTTTTGTAGTATTGCATTAAAATCCAAACTTTTGACCAATCAAATAATTTTTTCTCCAGATAAGGCCTTGTAGTTTAGAAACTAGATTTAATTTCCTACAAATTATTTTCTTACAACTTTTTGATATAAAGTCCAGAACCACTTTAGAATTATGTGTTAAGTTGACATAACCCTGATTTGCTGGTTTTTCACTGCCACTTAAGGCCATAGTTTGGTACACCATGATCTTACACATACCCAACATCAAAAACAATATATAATCGAACAATTATTTTTAATTATCACTCTCTTTGGCATTTATGGCAACACAACATGTCATAATAAAATGAAATTATAGAGAAAAATAGAATTAAGAAAAATATCCTTAGTTTCATTTTGATTCTCATCCATTAGAGCTCCCTCTATCATTTCTAACATCAATCTCTCCCTCTGGAATGAGTCTTTGATTTTTCTAATTGTAGTTTCTCCCTCTATAAGAAAACTTTCCATCTTTACATAAAAATCTCCCTTTTTGATAAAATCATAAGTAATCAAAAAAATTCTTGATATAGACAAGAAAACTCACCCTCTTTGACATCTCATGCCAAAGATATCATTCAGTGAACTTCCCATGTACCTAATGTACTAATTCATATGCAATATTTTCTTTATAATATTGCATCAATTTGACTGATCTTGAATGTGCTTCGGTGATGCATCACTAAAAAATTTGATTAGTGAGCTTTAGATAGGTGAATGAACCCTAGCTTACCTCTCAGATACTAAAATGAATCCTAAGGTAATGGCTTAGTGAATATGTCTACAATCTATTCTTTTGTATTCACATATTCCAATCTTACTTGTCTCACACTACTTGTCTTAAGAAATGATACTTAATTGCAATGTTCCTAGTTTTGATATGCATCATAGGATTTTTGGAAGTGTTAATTGCACTAGTGTTATCATAGAGAAAAAAAACTAGATCCTTGATCTCTTCTTTCATACTTGTCAATAGTTGTTTGAATCAAACAATATTTGAACAATTGACTTCTGCAACAACATATGTTGCTTCTATTGTTGACTAAGAGATATAGTTCTACTTCTTTCTTGTCCAAGATGCTAGCCTCTTTCTAAGAAAGAATGCTCCACCGCTAGTGCTCTTTCTATCATCAATGCTTCCTACCTAGTCAACATCAATGAATTCAAAGTTGCCTCCTTTTCTATACCACAAAACATAATCTTCAATACCCTAAATACCTCATGATTCCTTTTATTTCCATCATGTGATTTTCTTTTAGATTAGCAGATAATCTTACCATTATTCCAACTACTAATGCTATATCATGTCTTGTATGCACTACATACTAAAGTTTTCCAAACATTGAGTTGTATGTAGTTTGATCTACCTCTTTTGAATCATCATCTTTGGAAAGCTTATGTCCAATAGACATAGGTGTTCCAATTGGTCTAGAATCTTCTATTCCAAACTTCTTTAGTATATCCTTGATGTACTTTGATTGAGTAATATAGATACCATCCTTCTTCTATTGAATCTATAGGCCAACAAAGAATTTGATCTCTCCAAATATTGACATATCAAATTCATTACTCATTTCATTTGAAAAATATTTGCACAAATCATCATTTCCAATAAATAATGTATCATCCACAATGATTTTTGCCATAATCTTGTTATCTAGTCCTTTGATTTATAGGTTTTTATTGTCATTAGTTCTTTGAAAACCAATCTTTATGAGATACTTGTGCAATCTCTCATACCAGCCTCTAGGGACTTGTTTGAGACCATACAAAGCTTTATGTAATCTTGAAACCATGTCTCTTCTAAGATTCCACAAGGAATGTTGATTTCACATTCATCTGATACACTTTGAGTACTTTGTGTGTTGCATATGCAAGGAGTGTTCCAACACCTTCTAATATAGCAATGAGAGCATAAGTTTCTCCATAGTAAATACCTTCCTCTTGAGCATAACCCTTGAAAACTAGCCAACTGCCTTATTTCTTGAAATGTCTCCATTCTCATTCAACTTATTTTTTAATACCCAATTTTTGCTAATGACATTTTTATCCTTAGGTCTAGGAACAAGAGTCCAAGACTTATTCCTTTCAATTTGATCAATTTAATCATTCAGTGCTTCAATCCAACTTTCATTTTCTAATGGATCTTTAATTTTTCTAGGTTCAAATTCAGTAAGAAAACATGTACCTTTCAGTTTATTCCTTGTCATTGTACCAACTAATTGATCTCCAATGATTTTCTTAGGTGCATGATGCCTTCTAACATATCTAGTAAGTTTGGGCTCCTTCTTTCTGAATTCACTAGGTTCACTATGATCTTCTAAATCATGCTTAGGTTCCACTAGCTATGACTCAGGTCCATCATATTGTGACTCAGTTTCAACAAGCTAAAACTTGGGGCCTTTTGATGACACATGTTGTACTAGCTACAACTTAGGTTGCACTAGAGATTTTGGGGACTCGAGTGGTGAAGATTGATAACTTTCAATTGCATTAGATAAAGTGTTAGGCTCATAGTAAATAAGGTTTCTATATTTTTAGGTTCCTTACCACTTTGTTCTTCACTCTTTTCTACAAACTCATCAATCTTCACATGTGAACTTTGTATAACTTTATGAGTAGATATATTCAGACATTTATATGCTTTTCTCTTATTGGAATATCCCATAAATATGCCTTCATCACTTTTCACATCAAAATTTCCTTTTCTTGACTCCTTTAGAATATAACATTTTCTTCCAAATGCTTTAAAATAACACACATTAGGTTTATAGCCATACCATAACTCATAAGGTTTTTTCTCTAAACCTTTCCTCAATTGAACTTGATTCAAGGTATGAACTAAAATGTTAATTGTTTCCTTCTAATATTTGACAACAACATTCTTCTCTATCATCAAGGTCCTTGCACAATCCACGATTGATCTATTCTTTCTTTCAACAATGCCATTTTGTTGAAGTGTGTTAGGGGTAGATACTTGTCTTTTCATTCCTCGTTCATTGTATAATTCATTGAATTCATTAGAAATGAATTCTCCTCCTTTCTTTGATCTTAAAAAACTTAGTTTCTTTCCTATTTCTTTCTCCACTCTAGCAAGATACCATTTGGAACTTTTGAAAAGCTTTTGATTTATCCTTCAAACACATGGCTACCATCATTCTAGAATAATCATCAACAAATAAAATAAAGTACTTATCTCCATAGTAGATTTATTTACCAATAGGTGCACAAGGGTCTATATGAACTAGCACCAACACTTCTTCAGAAATATAGTTCTTTCTCTTAAAACTTCTCTTTCCCATCTTTCTAATTTGATAATTCTTGCACATACCCATGTCAAGCTTCTTGAGGCTACGAATGCCTCTCATTCTTCTATTTTTCCTTATGTTGACTAGATTATCAAAGGTTATATGACACAACCTTTTATGCCATAACAAACTTTCTTCTACTTGAACTAGGAAACATGAACTTTCATTTAGATCTAGGTAGAATAGGTTACCTTTGGTTTTCTTGCTAGTCCCAACAAAATTTCCTTCCCATCTAGCAGATTGTCCTTTCCATTCATGAATTCTACCTTGAATCCAATGTTATTCAATTAAGCCACACTAAGTAGATTATGCTTCAGTCCTTCAACCCAATAAGCATTATCACATCTGAGATCATTGGTTAGTGAAATAAAACCTTTACCTTTCACATAACATGGTTCATCATTGCCAAATCTAAAACTTCCACCATCATAGTGTACTAAGCTCACAAATTTAGATTTCTTACTAGTCATATTGTGAGAACAACCACTATCAATAATCCATGTATCATTCTTATTAATGTATGATATGAGTGCCATCTTATCATTCAAATCACTTGATTTATCCTTAATAGTAATGTAGACCATTTCATCATCTTCTTCACTACTATCATAATCTTTAGAAATGTAACAAGATTTATTACCTTTGTCCTTGCAAATTTTGAAATCCTTCTTACCCATGTATTTTTCATGTTTCTTTTCTTCATTTCCTTCTCTGTTTGGAAACCTTTCAGCAATGTGACCAACTTCTTCACAAAAATAATAGATTAAAGGAGTTTTACCTTTGTACTTTCCTTTTCCATTGGGAAATTTTCTTGAAAGTAATGCTTCAATGACTTTAAGATATTCATCAAAACCATCTTCGTCCTCACTATCAAATTTCCTTTTTAATTTTACAACTTTATTCTCGAGTGATAGCTTGGATTGAAATGCAGACTCAAGGTTGCTAGAATTAGGAACATAGTTATCATAGTTATCTAACTCAAGTGTTGACAACTATCCCACTACTAAATCAGATGTTATATCATTCTTGGGATTGCATCTCATCTCTTGAATTGTTGATACTCTAATTGCATATATAGGAAGAAGTGTTCTAAGAACCTTTCTTACCATTGTCTCATCTTCTATCTTTTCTTTTGAGGCTCTAATTACACACACACTTGCTTTGATTCTATCATTGTATTTTACAATGTTCTCATCTTACTCATCCTCATTTGATCAAATTAACCTCTGAGACTTTATAACTTAGCTCTCCTCACATTATCATCTCCTCCATAGATGGTTTTTAGCTTGATCCACACCTCATAAGATGTACCAAAATCTTTGACTTCATCAAATTTGGTATAATTGAGAGTTGAGACAATATCAATCATCATAATGCTATGATTCTTCTTTTTTCTAATTTTTTCAATAGTCATAGTTCTAGTAGGTGCCACATACTTGGTGTCTAGGTACTTTAGGCTTGAGTCTCCAATGATTGCCAAATGCAATTTCATGATTTCTTTCCATGTGTCATGCCCAAACTATGAGGGAAAAAACACACAAATTTTTTTTATTATAATTTTTAATAATTAAAATGCTCAAGTTTGATAAGTTTCCGATCACAGTTAAAGTATAGGTTCTCTACATTACGTCTTAAGTTTAAAATTCTAGAGGATGAATACATCGTTAAGATTTTGAAACTTTTGTTAAACGGTTGATATCGATCATTAATCACGTTACTTCATTTATTTCTCAACAATATATAAAAATTATTTAAATAACAATGTCAATGAATTCGGTTTTAAAATTAATTCAAAATATCTAATCAAGTTCAACTATAAAACTCTTAGACAATTATCGATTTATAATCTAACTGATGTTGAAAAGACACTTAATCAATAAATAAATAAAAACTAAATCTAACTTTACTTACCAACTAAATACATTCAAAGTTTTAAAAATCAAATCTAAATTAACGGTTACATCCATAATATCTAAAATTGAAAGAATCGAAAACAAACTAACTTCCATCCATATTTTAAAATAAAACTAAATAATTTCTATAATAAACCATAACTTAACTAACACTATAAATACTATTAATCTTAAATTATTAAAAAAAACTAACTAAAATTAATACTTTATAAAAGTAACCCACCTAAACAAATTTTTAAACTAAAAACTTTTAAAATAAATGTGAAAATCTAAACAACTAAAATAAAACATTTACTAACTAATACTAATTTAAATATCAACTAAATCTATGAAACTTAAACTACATTAATAAACAACTAACCAAAATTAAAACTAACTAAATCTACCACTAACCTCAATACTAACTAGCACCTAACTAACACTAAACCCTACTCTAGTAACTATCCTACACCTAACCATCCCACTTGGCAACTAGCCAAGTTGACTTGACCCCCCAAACGGGCGCTTCCCCAAGGTTGGGTGCACTACACAATGGATCTTGCGCGGCATCCCAACTCAAGGACGTGACAAGGCTCATTGGAAGGGGATACTCCTAGGTGTCAAATCCAAGGTCTCCTCAATAGGTCTTGTCCCCCCCCCAAAGCACAAAACCAAGATTTTCATTGGAGCGCTTAGGAAGAATAAGGAAGATGGGGAGAAAGATAATGGGGATAGGTGATGTCATCAATATACATGATGACTTATCAAATCAATTTGCCTAGGGAGAACCAGGGGTAGATAGAGACCATGGGGGGGGGGGGGGGGGGGGCATAAGCATTAAATTAGAAAGTTAATTTGGTAAGAATAGGATATTTAGATATATGATGCTATGTAGTTTTTTTTTGAATTTTCTTTGTAAATTTAACAAGTATATCAATGTTTTCCCTTATTATGTTTTATTTCAAATTTTAAATAAAAAGGATAATTTAAGGAAAATTCTCTGTTGTTCCATTTCAAATTAAAATGGTCTCCCATACAAATTCCAGTGAGCAATTTTGCTCCGTGGAGTGTATTTTTTTGAAAAAATTTCTAAGTATAGATTACAAGGAAAAGTATATGTATATTTTTTTTTTGGTCTATATGTTAAGGTTTATTTTTTTGAATAAATTTAAAACATTTATACCATAGCTTGAGTCACAATGACAGCAAAATCAATTGATCTCCTATATGACTTAAATTGGAATAATTCGACCTTTGTCATTAATTTCTTTTTAATGAAAATCTATAAAGACTTGTTACAACCTTAACATACCAAGAATTTGAATTATTCATTTTGTCCAATAATGCAATAATTGTTTGATTTTAGTAATCATGAAAACTGAATCTACATGCATGATCATGATTTTAGTTTTCAACATATAAGAAAACCTGAAATTTTGCCAAATTAAATCAACATCAATTCCATCCTATTTTTTATATGCATCCATCTAAATTTAAATCATGATTAAATCACATGATAACCAATTATACTCAAACACCAATTTTATTGGCAACCCTGATTCAAAGGCTCAGCCGAGAAAGAACCAAGAAGAAAAACCGGCTTTGTTGCCATTACAACAAAGTTTGAAAAAAAAATTACATAGGATATCAATCCCAATTACAACAATTTAATTGAATTTTCTTCAAGACCCTCATCAAGGGATTCATAACGATTTTTGCAACACATTCAAGAACCATGGAGGGAACAGAATTTGATCAAGTGACCAAAAGTATGACCAAGAACAATTCAAACATGCATATTCATACAAGGTTTTCAAAATATGATTCACAATGAATCAACACTAGGGAAAGGTGGATTCTTCCAACAGGAGAAGTCTAGCACAACACCAAAACAGAAGCCCAATCAGGGCTATTAACCAAGAACTTTCGTTCTACCATTTAAATATGCCATAATCATACGAGGTTTGTGTTGATGGGTAGGGGCCCATAACACCCTACCCTCTCTCCCTCTTCTCATCCTGAGAAGAGACTCTACACTGGTTGGAGTCCAACTAAATAGACCTTTCCCAAAATTGGTCACTTCTGCCTTATCCAAAGGTGAGTAATACCAAAACACCCATGCAAGAAAAAATCTCAAAACTGCAAACATAAACATGAAAGGAAATCATCCAAAATAACATGATTTTTAAATCTTTCCAACATACCCACAATCATAGAAGCATTCACATAACAACAAGGTAGCATAAGCATGAAACAAACATGAAAAACTGCACAAGGGAGATGAGAATTCCTACCTTCACAAAGAGGTAATGGCAGTGAACAAGTTTGAGTAGAGCTTTTCCCTTCCTTGCTCCAATCTTCCAAGACTCCTCTCTAAATAGGAATAAAAGCTAGGAATAAAATAGGACCATCTAACAACTCTAACAATGCAGATTAAGAACTAATCTGGATTAGGGATGACTAAACTTGATTAAGAACCAAATAGAAAACTGACACTAACTTAAACCAACTTGGGTCCAAAGGTTATACAACTAACCCTAAACAACACACTGAAGAACATAAACAATTTATGAGTGTCAAGTGACACTAAAAGAACATAGTTACGAACACTAACATTCACTGAACACAGAAAGATACATACATACATCTCACAATACAATACTTGAATTACGAACAACAAGGTTTCAAAAATTAGCAAATAGAGATCAGTTATGTTCCTTCATAGGGTTTATGGACTAAATATCTGCACACTCATTGCACACATTAGTAGTCCTATAAAATCACATGTACATATATGTATACGTATCAAAAATTCACATAAATTGAAACATACATCAATAAGGGTTTCTTCATCCTACTTAATTCTTAACCATTTAAAATCTCTTAAATCAAAGTCTCAATCCTACATTTACTGATTTCATCAACATAAATATACATGAAACATTAAATGACAAACATCAAATATATCTGAAATTAACATCACACAACATGAAATAATATAGTATGTTCCAAGCATCAGATAATGTCTCGACATCTCGTGTCGTGAATATCAAAATAATAGTAATGTATCACTATGCTACGATGGGTCAGGGTGAGGCCTCACATCCTCCCCCACTACGCATGAACTTCCTCCTGGAGTTCATCAAAAAGATATGGGTATTGAGATCGCATCTGCACTGCATCCTCCCATGAAGCTGTGACTTCATCGTAACAATCCCACTGGACCCTAACCTGGTCCAGCTCTCGGCCTCGAAGTGCTAGGGTCCGTCAGGAAATAATGTGGATAGGCTCCAGTGCTAGCTGTTCATCAAACTCCACCTGTAAAGCATCCCAATCTATAATATAAGACTCATCATAAATATATCCTCTAAGTACAAAAATATGAAACACATCGTGGATGCGTGACAGGCTAGGTAGCAAAGCTAAATGGTATGCAATAGGTCCTATCCTCTCTAGGATCTCGAACGGCCCAACAAATTGGGGTGCAAACTTAGAGCCCTTTCCAAATCGAATCAGACTATTGTGTGGTCTCACCCTCAAGAACACTCTATCACCAACCTGATACTCTTGATCCATCCTCTTCGCATCAACATACTTCTTCTACCTATCCTGTGCCTCTCTCAGGTGCTGTCTAATCAAGGTCACCTTCTGCTCCATCTCCTTTACTAACTGGGGACCAATAGATACTTGATCCTCGATCCTATCCCAACTCAAGGGTGTCCTACATGATCTCTCGTACAAGGCCTCATAAGGTGGCATACCTATGGAAGAATGGTGCCTATTGTTATAGGAAAACTTGACAAGGTGTAGGTATTCCTCCCATTTGACCCGATGGTCCATCACGTACATATGTAGCATGTCCTCCAAAACCTGATTTACTCACTCAGTTTGGCCATCGGTCTGAGGATGGTACATTGTACTAAAATTGAGCCTAGTGCCCAAAGCTATCTGCAACTCTCTCCAAAATGAAGAAGTGAACAATGAGTCTCTATCAGAGATGATCTTACGGGGAACACCATAAAGTCTAACAATGTCCCAAAAGAACACCTGAGCTATGTCTTGTGCTGTGAATGTAGTACGCACGAGTGAGAAATGGGCAACCTTGGTCAATGTGTCAACTATCACCAAAATGACATCATGGCGATGAGATGACATAGGAAGACCAACAATGAAATTCATAGATATAGTGTCCCATTTCCACACTGCAATCTCATGTGGCTGGAGAAGCCCACCAAGACGATGATGCTCCACCTTCACCCTCTAGCACTCGAGGCATCTCACAACCATGCTAGCAATCTGCGCTCTCATGCCTGGCCAATGATACAAATGCCTCAAATCTGCATGTAACTTCTTAACACTGGGGTGCACTACATAAGGTGCTCTGTGAGCCTCAAGTACAATGAGCTTGCACAAACCCCCAATGGAAGGTACATACATACATCCCCCATGACACAAAAGTCCATCGGACTCCAAGGAATACTCTAAAAACTTCCCTTCCAAGGGTCTCTGAGAATATGCTAACTGACTAACTTCTGCATAAAGCTCATCAGCTGGTAAGTGTTGTAAAATCCGCTCTCTCAAGTTAGTGCAAGTAGTCACAGATGAAAGCTCATGGCACCTTCTACTTAAGGCATCTGCAACCACATTCTCCTTTCCCTTGATGTAATGAACATCAAAATCATACTCAAATAGAAACTCCATCCACCTTCTTTGCCTAGCATTAAGATTTGGCTAAAAAAATATGTATTGCAAGCTCTGGTGATCAGAATGGAACTCGAATCTATGACCTAGAAGGAAATCTTGCCATCTCACCAAGGCATGAACCACTACCGCAAGTTCTAGGTCGTGAGTAGGATAATTGAGTTCACGAGTCTTCAACTTCCCAAACTCAAAGGAAATAGGTCATCCTTCCTGCATAAGGACTGCCCCTAAACCATCTAAAGATGCATCGGTGCACACCACAAAATCTGCAACAAGATCTGGTACTGCAAGAATTGGTGCACTCATGAGGGCTCTCTTGAGCTTTTGAAAAGCTCTACCACACTTCTTTGTCCACTCGTACATCTTTCCCTTTTTCTGAAGAGATGTGATGGGGTGTGCCAATCTAGAGAATCCTGAAATGAAGCGTCGATAATAACCTGCTAACCCCATAAAGCTCCTCACTTCAATAATACTGGTGGGTGCTGGTCAATCCATGATGGCCCTAATCTTTGATGGGTCAACTAAGACTCCATCACCTATTATGACATGACCCAAATAATGTATCTCGGGTCTGAAGAATGCACACTTCGACAAACTACCAAACAACTGATTCTCTCTCAGCTTCTGCAATACCTGTCTTAGGTGCTCTTCATGCTCTCTCTCATCATGAGAATAAATCAAAATATCATCAAGAAAAACAACCACAAACTTATCCAAAAAGGTACGAAATACTCCATTCATGAGGCTTATAAATACAACTTGAGCATTTTTGAGGCCAAATGGTACCACGGTGAACTTGTAGTGACCATACCTAGTACAAAAAGCTATCTTGGGGATATCACTATCCACAATCCTCAACTGATGGTAACCCGACTTTAGATCAACCTTTGAAAATACTCAGGCACCCTGCAACTTATCAAAGAGATCATCGATTCTAGGAAGAGGATATCGGTTCTTGATGGTCACTTTGTTCAATTGCTGATAATCAATACACAACCTAAGTGATCCATCCTTCTTCTTGACAAAGATCACTGGTGCACCCCAAGGTGACACACTAGGTTGAATATGCCCCTTCTCTAAAAGTTCCTCCAACTGAGCTTTTAGTTCACTAAGCTCATGAGTATTCATCCTATATGGTGCTCTCGAAATTGGCTCAGCTCCTAGCAAAAGGTCTATGTGAAAATCCACTACTCAAGGTGGAGGCATACCAGGAAGCTCTGAAGGAAACACATCTGCAAACTCCTGTAAGATTGGAAATTCATCAAGGGATGGCTCCCTCTCTAAATCTTCCTCTCTGTCACTAATGGTTATAGCAAACAACTGACAACCCTTTTGCATGCACCGTCTAAGCTGCATAGCAGAAATCATAAGAAGGGACACCAACCTCTTCACTCCGAAGATCTCCCTAGAGATACCATCATCATCCACACATTACACCCTCTTCTATTGATAATCCATCTTGGCACTGTGGGCATAAAGCCAATCCATGCCGAGAACAACATCATAAGAACCTAGAAGGGTAATGCATAGATCAATCCTAGTGGACATGTCTCCAATCTGCATCTCACAACTCCACACCATGGAACTAACTGACACTCTAGCTCCTGAGGCTAACTCTACCTCCCAACTAACATCCTATCTAACTGCCACTAGCCTGCAACACTCCACCACAAATGGAGATATAAAAGAGTCAGTAGCCCTGAAATCAAATGAAACTACAACCATACAACCCTGTATAATACTTGTAGCCTCGATAACTGTGGCCTAATGCTCAGCCTGGCAGTTGTCAACCGCTGCAAAAACTCTATGGGATCTACCCATGTCACCAACTTTCAGCTCTGAAAAAGCCTTGCTCTGACCATTGGATGCCTATCCCTATGGACACTCCCTAGCTATATGACCCATGCCACCACAAGTGTAGCATGGTCCACGAGTATAAGATCATGCACCCTTTGATCCAAACTACTGTGGGCCTCCTAACCTGCTAGATCCGCTGTATCCACCCCTAGAAGACTGCTAAGTCTTCACTGACTGTGACTGCGGGGCCTGTACTTTCTCATCCTACATAGGACCCTGTGACTGCCACTACTTGGGCTTGGAGCCCTGATAACCTTGAGAAGGTTTCTGCTGCTGCTGCTACTGGGGTTTTGGCTTCTGAGACTGCTAGCCCTTAGAGGACCCTGCTGTATAGTTTTGATTCCCTTTCCAAGGGGGTTTCTATTGGGAAGAGTTTCAGTTCTGAGACCGATCCTGTGACTCCTGCCTACCTCGAGTATCCTCAGCAACTAGTGCTATCTCCACTGCTTGTCTAAAGGTGGTAGAGAAGGCCATCCGAATTGGGCCCTGAAGTGAGAAATTTAGACCCATGATAAAGCGATGCACTCGTAGTTTCTTGTCCTTCATGTATTCCACATAAGGGAGGAGCTCAAGAAACTTTCTCTCATACTGAGCCACTGTAAGGCCTCTCTAATAAAGAGAATGGAACTCCTCTATCTGTTTCTGTTGAAAATGCTCTAACAAGTACCTCTCTCAAAATCTTTTTAGGAAAGATTCCCATGTGAGGGTGTCCATCCTCACTCCACCTATGATCTCCTCCTGATGCCACCAGTTGGAGGCATCCCCTCTCAACTGATGAACTAATAGGCGTGCCTTTATATTAATCTCATAAGGGTGTAACCCAAAGCACCGTTGTAGGCTCTGTAACCATGCCTCTGCTACTGACCCCTCAGTAGAACCGGTATACAATGGTGGTCCAAGTCAAATCAATTCCTTGATGTCATCTCCTATATGTCTAGGAGGTCTGTCAAATGGGGGTCCTCTTTGGTGTATTGACTCTTCCTCATGTTCACCCTAACCCTCTAACTATCTCGGCGGGGGGACTCCTAGTTCTCTCTCTGACTCTAGGTTTGCCTCCTCCGGGTCCCTCTGCTTCCACTACTAGAATCTGCTGAACTTGCTCAAGTACACCGATCAAAGTCTGAAGTGCATCTATAATGTCCTGGTTCAGGTTTGGTGGTGGTGGAGGTGGTGGTGGTAGTCCATCCTCCTATCCCGCTCTACCACCCCTAGCCCTACATCCTCTGCCTTGCTGGTTGCTTCGAGTAACAGGAGGCATCTACACAATTAAAAGTTTTTGTTAAGGTTAGGAAGCACAATGGTTTAAGGTTCCTAGTGTTGAAACATGGGCTTTGATACCAAACTGTCATGCCCAAACTACGAGGGAAAAAACACACAATTTTTTTTTTTTTAATAATTAAAATACTCAAGTTTGATAAGTTTGCGATCACGGTTAATGTATAGGTTTTCTATGTTACGTCTTAAGTTTAAAATTCTAGAGGATGAATACATCGTTAAGATTTTGAAACTTTCGTTAAATGGTTGATATTGATCATTAATCACATTACTTCATTTATTTCTCAACAATATATAAAAATTATTTAAATAACAATGTCAATGAATTTGGTTTTAAAATTAATTTAAAATATCTAATCAAGTTCAACTATAAAACTCTTAGACAATTATCGATTTATAATCTAACTGATGTTGAAAAGACACTTAATCAATAAATAAATAAAAACTAACTAAATCTAACTTTACTTACCAACTAAATACATTCAAAGTTTTAAAAATCAAATATAAATTAACGGTTACATCCATAATATCTAAAATTGAAAGAATCGAAAACAAACTAACTTCCATCTCTATTTTCAAATAAAACTAATTGATTTCTATAATAACCCATAACTTAACTAACACTATAAATACTATTAATCTTAAATTATAAAAAGAAACTAACTAAAATTAATACTTTATAAAAGTAACCCATCTAAACAAATTTTTAAACTAAAAACTTTTAAAATATATGTGAAAATCTAAACAACTTAAATAAAAAATTCACTAACTAATACTAATTTAAATATCAACTAAATCTATGAAACTTAAACTACATTAATAAACAACTAACCAAAATTAAAACTAACTAAATCTACCACTAACCTCAATACTAACTAGCATCTAACTAACACTAAACACTACTCTACTGACTATCCTACACCTAACCATCCCACTTGGCCACTAGCCAAGTTGACTTGACCCCCCAAATGAGCACTTCCCCAAGGTTGGGCGCGCTGCACAAGGGATCTGCGCGCAATCCCAACTCAAGGACGTGACAAGGCTCATTGGAAGGGGAGACTCCTAGGCATCAGATCCAAGGTCTCCTCAATAGGTCTTGTCCCCCCCAAAGCACAAAACCAAGACTTTCATTGAAGCGCTCAGGAAGAATAAGGAAGATGGGGAGAAAGATAATGGGGATAGGTGATGTCATCAGTATACATGATGACTTATCAAATCAATTCGCTTAGGGAGAAACAAGGGTAGATAGAGACCATGGGGGGGGGTAAGCATTAAATTAGAAAGTTAATTTGGTAAGAATAGGATATTTAGATATATGATGCTATATATACTTTTTTTGAATTTTCTTTGTAAATTTAACAAGTATATCCATGTTTTCCCTTATTATGTTTTATTTCAAATTTTAAATAAAAAGGATAATTTAAGGAATATTCTCTATTGTTCCATTTCAAATTAAAATGGTCTCCCATACAAATTCTAGTGAGCAATTTTGCTCCTAGGAGTGTATTTTTTTGAAAAAATTTCTAAGTATAGATTACAAGGCAAAGTATATGTATATGTTTTTTTGGTCTATATCTTAAGGTTTATTTTTTTGAATAGATTTTTAAAACATTTATACCATAGCTTGAGTCACAATGACACCAAAATCAATTGATCTCCTATATGACTTAAATTGGAATAATTCGACCTTTGTCATTAATTTCTTTTTAATGGAAATCTATAAAGACTTGTTACAACCTTAACATACCAAGAATTTGAATTATTCATTTTGTCCAATAATGCAATAATTGTTTGATTTTAGTAATCATGAAAATTGAATCTACATGCATGATCATGATTTTCGTTTTCAACATATAAGAAAAATTGAAATTTTGCCAAATTAAATCAACATCAATTTCATCCTATTTTTGATATGCATCCATCTAAATTTAAATCACAATTAAATCACATGATAACCAATTATACTCAAACACCAATTTTATTGGCAAACCTGATTCAAAGCCTCAACCGGGAAAGAACCATGAAGAAAACCTGGCTTCATTGCCATTACAACAAAGTTTGAAAAACAAATTACATAGGATATCAATCCCAATTACAACAATTTAATTTAATTTTCTTCAAGACCCTCATCAAGGGATTCATAACGATTTCTGCAACACATTCAAGAACCATGGAGGGAACAGAATCTGATCAGGTGACCAAAAGCATGACCAAGAACAATTCAAACATGCATGTTCATACAAGGTTTTCACAATATGATTCACAATGAATCAACACTAGGGAAAGGTGGATTCTTCCAATAGGAGAAGTCAAGCACAACACCAAATCAGATGCCCAATCGGGGCTATTAACCAAGAACTTTTGTTTTTCCATTTAAACATGCCATACTCATACGAGGTTTGTGCTGATAGGTAGGGGCCCATAACACCCTACCCTCTCTCCCTCTTCTCATCCTGAGAAGAGACTCTACACTGGTTGGAGTCTAACTAAATAGACCTTTCCCAAAATTGGTCACTTCTGCCCTATTCAAGGGTGAGTAATACCAAAACACCCATGCAAGAAAAAATTTCAAAATTGCAAACATAAACATTAAAAGAAATCATCCAAAATAACATGATTTTTAAATCTTCCCAACATACCCACAATCATACAAGCATTCACATAACAACAAAGTAGCATAAGCATGAAACAAACATGAAAAACTGCACAAGGGAGATGAGAATTCCTACCTTCACAAAGAGGTAATGGCAAAGAATAATTTTGAGTAGAGCTTTTCCCTTCCTTGCTCCAATCTTCCAAGACTCCTCTCTAAATGTAGAGATTGGGTAACAACCTCCACTAGCCCAAGAAGGGCCTCTAAATAAGCCTCAAACTCAACCACCAAAGAGATCAATAAATACTCCCACCCACCTACAAATCTAGAAGCTCCTAACTCAACCCACACTATGGTTAAACACTAAAAGGAGGTGAGGTGAGGCAACTCATGGTAGCCATAGTCAATTTTCGCATAAAGGCAAAAAGAGACTTTTTGAGTGGCCTCAAAAGTCAATAAAAGGGGCCTAGGGGTTGGAAAAGACCCCTAACCCATACCCATACCCTTTGGGTATAATTATTTCATATTTTAAGCCTTAGGAAATAGGTTTAGAGCCAAACAAAAGCTAGGGATAAAATAGGACCATCTAACAACTCTAACAATGCAGATTAAGCACTAATCTCAGGGATTAGGAATGACTAAACTCAATTAAGAACCAAATAGAAAACTGACACTAACTTAAACCAACTTGGGTCCAAAGGATATACAACTAACCCTAAACAGCACACTGAAGAACATGAACAATTTACGAGTGTCAAGCGACACTAAAAGAACATAGTTACGAACACTAACATTCACTGAACACAGAAAGATACATACATACATCTCACAATACAATACTTGAATTATGAACAACAAGGTTTCAAAAATTAGCACATAGAGATCAGTTATGTTCCTCCATAGGGTTTCTCGACTAAATATCTACACACTCATTGCACACATCAGTAGTCTCGTAAAATCACATGTACATATATGTATACATATTAGAAATCCACATAAATTGAAACATACATCAATAAGGGTTTCTTCATCCTGCTTAATTCTTAACCATTTAAAATCTCTTAAATCAAAGTCTCAATCCTACATTTACTGATTTCATCAACATACATATACATGAAACATTAAATTAAAAATGTCAAATATATCTAAAAGTATCATCACACAACATGAAATAATATAGTATGTTCTAAGCATCAGATAATGTCTCGACATCTCGAGTCGTGAATATCAAAATAATAGTAATGTATCACTATGCTACGATGGGTCAGGGCGAGGCCTCACACCATGCCTTGAAGTTATCTTTGTTTAGCTTAGGGATCTCCCTTCTATAAGACATCTCTATCTTTAGCTTAGGTCCTTGAAACCTTCTGTACAAGCACCAAAATCTCTGATACCTATTGTTGGAAATATAAGAGGAGAAACTAAGAAGAGAGGGGTGAATTAGTTACCACAAAAATAAATCCTAGATCCCTTAGATGTCAGTACAAATCAAAATCAAACTATGTTGAAAGTGAAATATTGATGTAACTTGGTTATCACTGAATCACTCAGTTAACACTAAGAATTATTGATACTTGGAAATCACTAAAATCTTTACTTCTTAAGATGTTTAGTGTTATTAACCACAATTAACTTAGTTGTAGAAATAGGATGCAAATGACATGAACACATATGGCATGAGGATTTAACATGGAAACCCAATTTGGGAAAAATAACCAATTCCAACTAGTTACTATTTTTCACTCTTTTGAAGTGAGTCTTGTTAGGAGTCAACCTTGTTAAAACTTACAAAACACATTGTTAAATGTGACCTATTAAAGGATTTAATCACCCTATTAAGGTGGCCTTGTTAGAGGTCTTTAGGCACTTCAAACTAAAAATGCCACGTTGTTAGAGGACTTGGCAAATATTTGTTAAGTTAACTTTGTTAAGAGATTTGATAGTCTACTATAATTATTACAGAGTAAAAATGATATGACCTAATTACTGATACAATTGAATTACTAGTTTTAAATCTCTATTCTGGCCTGAATACTTGATCCTCCTTGATCAGATAAAACTTTGTAGCTCAGTCCACTCAAGTTACTTTGCTATCCTTCCAATTTGCAACCTTAGTTTATCTTTTCAACCGCATTATTCTATCTTTGAATCTCACAACTTGACCTTAACCTTATATCTTTTTCCTTGTTAAGTTTGCTTAAATACACTTACAAATATTCAATATTCACATCTTAAGTTGCCTAGAATGAAAAAATAATTCATTAGAATAAATATTCTTATTCAAGAAAATCCTTCATCAGCCAACCTAGCTCGATCGACACTAACTTAGAAAAGACTTTCTTCAGACTTCCTTTGGTAATTGAGTGAGCTCTATCAACACTGCATCCTAAACTAAATTCTCTTTGGTAACTAAGTGATCTTGGCTAACATTGATTTCGTGCCAACTTCTCTTTGCTACCTGAGTGAACTAGACAGACATTGTCCTCTTGCAACCTTCCTTTGGTGCTCAATTGAATTTGTTAGATATTGTGTTCAAACTTGATTATCTTTGGAATGCCCAAGAAGATACTAAAAATTATCTTCATCGCTAGAGTGAGGTTGGGAGATACTAATTGGCAAAGACTTGACATTATGAGTAACATCAAAGATAATATACAACTGAACAATTGTTTCCAACAATAATAGACATAATCCTTATTTATTTTACAAAGAACTTATGATTCAAACTATAGTTGTGCACCCACCCATTTTACAGGGTCATGTGCAACACATATACTATCCATTAGCCTTTCATTTCATTAATGTTTTGACCTAGCCAATAGCTAGAGATGACATGTCATTCTGTACCAACTATAATACAACATGCTTTACTTTTAAAAGAAATTGCTACTCTTTCTTTTTGGTTTTTTTCTTATGTATAGATATGCTTCTTATTTTTTATTTCCTTTAATCGCATATGTTAATGATATCTTCTTATTCAATAACTATTCACTCCCTATTTAGTTTTTATGTGAAGATCCCAAATAATTTATTTAGTACTGAGGTTATAATTTGTCATCTCCTACTCCATGCAATCATTTCAATATATTTATTCTTCCTTTTGCTCCAAAAAATACACTTCCAATGTTTTAGTTATGGATGCAAATAAAATAAAAATATTTTTGGATATTTCTCTGAGTAGAGTATCTATAAATAGTAATATAAAAACATAAAATATTACTACTAAAAAAAATCTTATATTTATGTCTTCCATGTGTATGAGAATATCTTTGGCAAAGCAGAATTCAATGGAATAAAATGACCTTTTTAGATTCGATCTAATATTTGCAATTTTGGCCTCATACATATCAAATTTTTTTCTTTCTCCCTAAATAACATAATCTAAGTAAGCTATTTCACTTTTTCAAGTAGTCTCACAGGATTGCAGGACACACTACTTTGATACCATTGTAATGACCCTTGCTCCTTTCCAACATCGATGCTCTCAAAAGTTGAGGTTGTGATCGTCTTGTTTTACCCATTATTTATTTTCCTTCTTTGTATCATTTTTCAATGGTGCCTTTAACCCTTGTATGTAAACAACAATACATATCTTGTTGAGCACAAGGATCTGCCTATTCATTGGAATAACTCATTGATTTAACTAAGTAAAATAGTTTATACATGTATACTTGTCATTTTATAATGTTATTAGTTTTATAAATTATTTAATAACTTTTTTATTCTGTATTATTCAATAATGATTGTCAATAAGTGGTAAAGTTCATCAACTTGTTATTATTTTAATAAGATAAATTTCGTTGGCATTAAAATATTCATTAGTAATGTTGGCATTCAAATAAATGATAATATGTATTATTAGATTTAAGATATTTGTGTGTATAGTAAAGACTATCTTTTCATTTGAGTTGATATTAAATTATCATGTTAGTCTATATCCTATGGATAAAAGAACAAACCTGTGTCACCTTTTATAATGGAAAAGGATATCAAAACTTAAACTATTCAACTTTAATGACAAAAAAGTGGCATTTATGTTTAGAATTTGAAGATGATGTAAACTAATGAAATGTGTAGAATTGGATGAAATTTATGCCTTTAATTTTGTTTTAAAAAATTGAGTAAAATTTTAATTATTTAAAAAAAATTAAACTCTTTTTTATAATTTTTTTAAAATGCTAAAATATAGAGTTTCATTCCCACCCAAGTTTTTTTGAAAATGATCATATTTTGGTTTGATTTTGTAATATGTTATAATTCACATGTATACCTAGTGGACAAAACAACAAAAAATGATTTTAAATTTATCTTTTTCAAGGTATAAGTGATAAAATTCAAACTTATGAGAAATTGACACTTTTTTTCCTGCCAAACTTTTTCTATTAGATCCACATATTCTTGGAGATGACTCTCTCCTCTAGTGGTACATATAGTTTTTAAACTTTTTGAACATAATTTACTAATTTTTTTCTTTTTTTGAACTACCATCTTCTTGAATCTTAAAAGACCTACTTGTAATATTTTAAAATTATAACATATTATAACTACTCAAAATACTACAAAATTTATATGACCATAATCTTGACTCTGAGATGTACAAAGGATGCTTTTAGTTTTTGAAGAAAGTTCATTTTTGTATGGAGAAATCAACCTTGAAAGCGACAAGTTTGTAGAAATTACATTGTTTGCTTGTGTGGCTACCACTTAGGGTGCCAAATAGATAGTTACGACCGAAACACTTTCAAGAGTAATAGTTTCAACTAAAACTATTTCAATTGTAACCCTTGTTGACTTGATGCAACTACTAGCAGTCACAAGGTTGACTCATATGATTTTTTTTCCATTTTATAATAAATATATTAGATAACAAAAAATAAAGAAGCAATATGAGAAACAATTTTTTTTGAAGTCATTTTCATCAATTATTTCATCGAGTTTAATGACAATTGCAAAGGATTGTCAATAAGTTATTTTTTTTCATCTAGTTATTTTTATACTCTATATCAAAGCATTGAATTGTATTTAGTGGAATCTAAATTAAAATATTTTTCTATAGATCAAAATATTCAATGGGTAATAAAAAGACCAAATCAAGGAAGTATGATAGAATAAGAGATGAAAAAATGAAAGATCATACAAGACGTAATCAAAACCAACCTTTTGAAGTTCATAAAGAAGACAAAATTCATGCAAAGGATGAGATTCATGAAGAGGATGAGATTCAAGAAGAGGAACAAATTGGCAATTCTAATGATAGAAACAAATTATTAGGCATAGGAAATTTGATGTATTTTGACAAGGAATTGCTTTTTAGTCAAATTCCATCTAAACATATGATAAATGAGGACACTATTAAAAAGCATTACCAAAACATGTGAGATGAATATTTAAAAAATAAAAGTATATTTGGAAAGGCACAATTATTTGTCAAGTTATTTAGGAGAAAGGATATGAGGCATATTTTTGAGTTGTTGGGTGTTGATAATAGGAAAAACCATATGCATAATTTTAATAAAACAATAGTTGAAAATTTGAAAACTATTTATTAAAAAAATTAATAACACAACGAGCGGGGAGGCGATTTGAGCATTGCACATAGAGTGTCAATGACTACTATATCTAGTAAAAAGTTGACACATAGAAAATGAGTACATGCAATTTCTATTTTACTATGTATATCTAGAAGAATTGTTCAAAGATACATCAGGAGGAAAAATATGCTAGATGAAAACATTGATAATAATTGGTGAATATTTGCAGAGTTCCTCGAAAAGATATAATTCTTGATGATGTAAAACGAAAGGTTATTGAATTTTGGACTACACCCTATTGTGTTTCTTCCAATAGATGTGATACTATACAAATTAAAAATCAAGAGATAGAGGCAGAAATTTAACATCCAAAAAAAACTTATAGATAGAACAAAAAGTGAATTATTTAAAACATTCAAGAAAGAATTTTCAAATGTGAAAATATATTAGAAAATGTTCAAGAGCTTGTGGCCTTGTTTTGTACGCATAAATAAGATAGGTGAAACTTGTTATTGTTGAAATCATGTTGAAAATGGTCGACACTTGCAATCATATAAAAAATTTATGGTAGTATTTGATCTAAATTTGGTCATCCCTAGTAGTAAAACACATTTTGTGAAGTATATATTATGTGATAAATTAGAAGATTTAGATGGGTTCAAAGTATAATGCATCAAAAATCATTGTGAATATTGTGGAAATTTACATAAATTTGTATTGTAAATAGAGAGTATTAATGAATCAACACCAATTTCATGGATGAGATATGAATATGAGACATACACAAATAAGAGAGGAGTTGAATCCAAAAAACAATTATTGAAGGAGATTGAATTACAATATGCTGAGTTTATAATCAAGTTTCATTCAGTGATATATCCACATATCTAACATTGTCATGGTGCATGATGGAAAGCTAACCAATTTCATCATTCAAAAAATT